>PPJL03000039.1:0-100971 GCA_003705745.3 Blastobotrys muscicola | reverse complement strand
AATGGTTTCAACGCTTTAATATTCGAGACGCCCAATATGAGTGTTCATGTGGCGTTCTCCAGACGATACCGCACACCTTGTTTGAGTGCCCAATTACAGAAGGAATTCGATACATACTGCACCAGGAGTCCTCGTCGCTAGACGAGAAAACACTGTTGAGTACGAGGAGAGGACTAATTGCCGTGGCGGAATACTTGCTAGCCAGTGAGAAACTGCAACGGGCGGCAGAGCTGGCGGTGGAGAGTTGATTTTTTGGCCTCCATGAGGATTTTTATATGAATTCTTCACCGCAGCTTTGGCGTTAACACAGTAGACAACATCAACGCAACGATTTCAGAACAGATATTACCATAGTCGTGTCTCTGGCCCAGTGCTTATATAAGACAATAAAGGATTATTATGGGGCCAGTTGTTTCAGCAGTCTTGGTTACCACTTTGGTCAGATTCACTAGCCCACTCCGCCTTCCCATGGTCGGGACGCTGTGGAACGTTGCCGTCTTAATCAATCGACGATCGCAATGCAGGGCGCATGCGGCGAGTGAGACATATTGAGAGTAAATGTTCTTCTGTCCAGCAGAGGACTCTAGGAAGCGAGGTCGTCATTTAATTGTGAATACACGAATTAAGCTTGACCGGTCCGTACAAGTGTATGAGTCAAAGCATAAGTCCACTGACTTGAGCAAGCAATCACTCATACAATCCATATGAGCCAAACAGAGCACTAAATAGAAGTTCAGCCATGCTCTTCTGGGTCTACTCATTACAACGTACATTACTATACTATTGTTATTATAGCACATCCTATGCCCAACCCTCCCGCGTATACGTAATTTTCAGCCAGCATATAACCGGCCCGCTGCCCCAGTATCGCTTTCGATTGGTGGATTTCCATCTTTGGCCATCAAAGGCTGGCCAAATCTCTACTGTATGTACACAAGTATATGTGTCATTGTCCTCTCTGTTCCCACATGAACAGGCCCAACACTTTAAACTCTGGGGATGACGTGATCCTCACGTGCCTGCGGCGTTGAAAAAATGTCTTACCAGATTATTCGCTCCAACTTAATACCTCACCTTATCACACCTTTACGTCCCCATGCAATAACATTCATCAAATGGACACTGCAGAACTGGCGGTCGGACTCTCAGTCCGCACTGAGGAGGTAACGGTTAAATCCAACGTTACAGACCTAATCTTTGGGTCCATTGCCGGGGCTACGGGAAAGATTCTCGAGTACCCATTTGACACTGTCAAGGTTCGTCTTCAGTCTCAATCGTGCGCAAATCCCCAGTTTTCAGGGCCCCTGGACTGCTTTCGGCAGGCATGGAAAGCTGAGGGAATAAGAGGGCTGTATCGAGGTCTGGCTTCACCAATGGTTGGCGCTGCTGCTGAGACGGCATCCTTGTTTTGGTCATACAATATTGCGCAGAAATATGTCACTGGTATGGAGTTTATGCCCACTGTGATTACGTGTGGTGCACTCAGTGGTATGGTGGCCAGCGTTATTCTCACGCCAATTGAGCTGGTCAAGTGTCGGGTTCAGGTTCAGTCGCTCCCGCAGTTCTCCTCTTCCAGCCGAGGCATCACCGGGGCAATTTCCTACGTGTACCGAACGCATGGCATCACTGGTTTCTGGCGAGGGCAGACTGGAACTCTGTTCAGAGAAAGCGGCGGTTCGGCAGCCTGGTTTGGTGCTTATGAGTACGTTTGCTTGCTCTTCCGGCAAAAGTCAAAATCCGAGGCGAACTCGTTTGGCGAGCAGATGCTAGCAGGTGCGTGTGCCGGCATGGCGTACAACATTTCGCTCTTTCCGGCAGACACGATCAAGAGCCGAATGCAGACCAGTGGATCAGGCGGATTCTTCGCCACAGGGAAAGAGATTGTGAGGGCTGGTGGTGTCAGGGCTCTGTATGCAGGCTGTGGCATCACGGTAGCCCGAGCAGCGCCCTCATCTGCCCTCATTTTCGTCACCTACGAGACCTTGAAGGACAAGCTGGGCTGAACGTCACAGTTATCAGAATGAAAGGAACATGAAAAATTATGAGGAGTTTGTTGCATTTACGAGGTTATAGATTGCATAGCATAAACATGACAAAACTAGAGTTTAGTCGTACTGTCGCTCCATTATGGCGCAGCAGGCTTCTTCTTTTTTGGCTTGTCCTCCGCCATCTCCACCTTGATGTTGTCCAAGCCCTTTACTTGTAGCAGCTCATGAACGTACTTCTCGACGGCCTCACCAACATCACCTTGAACAACCAACTCATCCTTGCCCTCGGGGGTCTTGGTCACGCTACAGCCGGTAGCAAACTTGGATGCAAATGTCTTTGAAAGTTTTTTCAAATCCACGTCAAACACCTCCAAGCCGGTAACAGAAATAACGTGCTTTCGCTTGGATCGTTCAATTCGCTTGATGATGACTTTTGAAGACAGTTTCTTCTGTAGTTCCCGCTCCATCTTGGACTCCTCCTTGGCTTGCTGCTTCTGCAGTTTTCGCTCTAACTCTTCCTGCTTCTCTAGTGACAAGCTGGAAGTAGCTGCTTCTAGACTGTCAACGTTGTAAAGTTTCTCATAGAGACCTTGGTCATTCTGTTCTAGCCATTCCTTGCATCGCTTGAAGACACCGCCAAACTCGCAGTATTCCGGTGGGAAACTGCACACGCCGCAGTAGACAATCATTGCTCACGATCCTTGAATTTAGCGTTCTGCTGGTGCTAATCTCAAACTTTATCCAACTTCGTCTGATGGCTTGAGTAGCGGTCACGTGATTGTACAGGATCTAGAGACGCGCACCGAGTCACGTGCCTGCGAAAAACACTATTCCTGTTTAGCATTGGCTTAGTTTGGACTAAATTTTTGATCTCAGGTGAATCAATATAAGCGACTTTTGTTCCTCACTTTGGCCTTGACCATGAAATACGAAATTTACTCGCCAGAAGGCTTGAGAGCAGATGGCCGACGTTGGAACGAATTACGACAGCTGAAGTGCCAGTTGAACACACATCCTGGATCGTCAGACGGGTCCGCCTATGTGGAGTTTGGTGCCACCAAGGTTGTTGCACACATCAAGGGCCCCAGGGAACCCGAATCACGAACACACATGTCGGCAGAGCGAGCATACATTTCTGTGAGCATCAATGTGTCCCCATTCAGTACAATTGAACGAAAGAAGAGGCTAAAACAAGATAGAAGAATTCAGGAACTGGAGCACAACATTCAGGAGACTTTCCAGCAGGCTGTTTTGACCCATTTGCATCCACGGACCGAAATTAGCATCAATTTGCATGTTCTAGCCCAAGATGGAGGCCTGTTCCCTGCTTGTATCAATGCTACCACTTTAGCTTTGGTGGATGCCGGTATTCCCATGTACGACTATGTTTCTGCTTGCTCTGGCGCCATTTTTGATACAACGCCGTTGCTGGATCCATGTGTGTTGGAAGAGAACGATTTGTCATTCCTGTCTGTGGCAGTTATCGGAAAGAGCGAAAAGATATCGATGCTGCTGCTGGAGAACAAGATGCCGCTAGATAGGCTAGAGGCCGTTTTGGCGGTCACCCTGTCAGGTTGTCACGCTGTAAGGGACATTATGGATAAGGAAATCCGAAAGCATGGACGAAGTCGGCTGGAGAAGAAGCTGAACTAGAGACTTGTTGAAGAAGTGCTCATCGGGATCGAGGCATCTTCATCAACGGCCAATGCAGGTACCTACAGTTACCTACCATCTAACGCCTGGCGTCATGTCGTGTCTGGAACTAACGTCAGGTCACCCCATCAATATCCAGCCAGCTCATTCGTGCCCGCACAGACCGCCTGGCTGTGTCTCAGCGATATTGGTTTTGGGTCCAGACACTGCAGGTGAATAATCGCTCGATGCTGCCATCAAACGTGTACTGCGTCGCCAGTATAGCAACCTTCACGTACGGCTTTAATTAGAACCTTGCGACTCGAAATAGCTGAAACTGGTTCATCAAAGTCTATATAAGGACTCCTGTCGCCCTCAAGTTTTGTACGTCCATATATTACGCTACAACGGTGCCTGTTGCGCATTGTTTACAAACAGAGAACACTGCATAGGATCTGCATACTGGTTACTGGGACATGTGGGCGCGAACACCTCGTGTCACTTCCATCACCATGGATAAGCCAGAGTGAGTAGCCGTGCCACTGCCGAGAAGAGCCAGAAGCATTCGAATTAGTGGTGTGGTTTTGATTTTGGTACTGATGGGCTGTTGTGGCAGCCATCTTGGAAATTTGATTGGCGTGTAAGCGAAATGACGCTTGGTATTCAGTACCGCAAGTTACTTTCACACCACGGTAATCGATACAGGCGGCACCGTCGGCAAACTTCACGTTTGTATCAACACATCAGCGATATGTTTGTGAATACTAATCAGCTTCAAATCATATGCCCCGGTGGTGGGACGTATGAAGTCCAAACGATGGGTGCAGACCTCGAAACCCAACTACGGTGGTGAAGACTGGGGGGATGACTACGACGACGGCTGGTCAGATGAAGAGGAAGCCGTCCCGCCCATGCCAGAATTGCCCACGCAGTTTATACCCGCTGAGCCAGCACAGGTTACGCCACCACCAGCGGCAGCACCGGTGGTCAGTGCGCCCCTACAACTAGGAAGTAGCGCGAGACAGAGGAGAGAGGAACAGGAGAGGGAGCGAGAAGAGCGGGAAAGGGAAGAGCGAGAGAGGCTGGAGCAGGAACGAGAGGAAAAGGAAAAGCTGAAACATACTTTGTCGAATGCCAGCCAAAAGTCGACTTCGTCAACAAAGTTTATCGACAGCGGCGTCATCAAGTACTCGCTTCACGACGGAGGTGAAGCAGAGGCTGCGTTTTCGTCTGATGAAGAAGAGGACCATGTGCCGGTATCGCGAGATCCACCTATCCTGCATGTGCCTGATTTCGGAAGCCATCTGTCTCATAGTTCAATTGAAGATTTCCGTTCGGCGGCCGGCTCGCCAGAGCATCCACTCACGAGGCAGTCGACTCATGAGCCCGCCGAGCACCCTGTGGTACCAGTCGAAGATCACATTGCTCCTGTTATTGAGGTTTCAGAGGATCACTCGGCGTTCAGGCCCGTGGATCCTGAGCCAGAAGCTGGGAAACACACACTAGAGAGTATTCCCAGTTTCTCTGATCCTGTTTTTGTGGAAACCGTTCAGGAGCCAGTCCACGAGATCACTCATGCACCAACTCTTCTTGAACCCGAACCCGAACTCCTTCACCATGACAACCATAATCTAGACCCGAGTTCAGGGGCAGGCGGTTCTCTAGGAGTCATCTCGCCATTGCAAGGCAAACGGCTATCGCGCATGCCAGACTCTGAACTGTTTCAGGCCTTCATCCATTCACAAGAGTCGCAAGCGCCAGAAGAGCCAAAGCACGAACTGCCGCCGGCTGAGACGCTGCCGAAAGACGATAAAGACGATGAAGACGATGACATTTACGACTACTACGCAGAAGAGGAGGAACATGATGATTTGGATCGAGGTATGAACGAGTTGACGCTAAACGTGCCAGAACCCGAGGCTTCTTTTGATCGTTCATTTGACGTACATGATGAGGCTGGGCATGAGGTATCAGTGCTTCATGAGGAGCCGATTCAAATTGAGGTGCCAGCCATTGGACCGGTGCATTCCGAACCGACTCAGTCCGAGCCTATCCAGCCAGAGCCCAAGCCAGAAACACCTCCAGTGCGAGGCCGCTGGAAGCCAATTCCGATTGAGACTTCGCCTCCGGCACTCACCGCCAGTGAGCCGACGCCTAATAAAGACGCGTTCCACGAGGATGACCATGAGCAGCGTGAACTTGAAGAGGAGATTTTAGGCTCATTGAAACCCAGTCGCGATAACAGTGCTTCTGGTCAGGCAGGAACAGGAGGTCTCAGCGATGAAGAGCTGAAAAGGCTACATCGCCTTTCGTCTGCGATGGCATTCCAAAACATTGACTTTTCTGAGCGTATCGAGCCGTTGACCACAGTGAAGTCCCGAAGCCCAGAACCCAAGGAGCAGCAAAGCTATCTGGACGGAGAATACGAAGTCGTCCCCGCGCTGCAGCCACCTGAGCTGTATCATCCCGATCAACATGATGTTCCGCGCTCAGCTGAGCCGGAGGTCGCAGAGGTGCATCCACAAGAACACGAGATGGTCGACGAGCATCAACCTGAGTACGGGACGGTACATAGCAGTGACGAGGAGTCGATTCCCCCCAATAGTTTCTCCAGTGACGAGGAGGATGCCGAGGAAGTGAAAGACGAAGCTCAGGAGGTACAGCCGGAAGATGCGAAGGCGGAGGACGACTCAAACAAGTCTAATGGCCGTTTTGCTGATTTTGACGCAGACATGTCGGAAGAGAAGGCAGTGGAGAAAGATGAGGAAAAGGACAGGGACTCTGACGCTGGCTCGTACGTTTCTGGTGAGACATCTTCCGGTCACGTTTCTCGTCAGGCCTCTACGTCCACGGCTACTGAGCGAGTGTTCAGGTCCATGGTTATTCCAGAATCGCCTGCGGAGGGCAGTCCAGCCAAATCAATCGGTAGCGGTGCCGCCGGTGGTGTGGCTGCCGCCGCTGCGGTGGGAACTGCTGCTGCAGTTGCCGGCGCAGGTCACCTCAGAAGCGAGTCTTTGGATGCACCACCAAACGAGCCACTCCCAGCATATACCCCTGCAGCCGGAGCCGCTGCACAGCCCAGGTCTATTAACCGACTTCCCAAGTTTGACTTCACCGGTGTGTTGTCCAAGCCACGATCTATTGACCGAAAGGCGGCGTTTGACGCTCAGCGACAACGAGAGATTGACTATTCTTCTGGCCTATCTGGATGGCTCTCCCAAGTCTCTCAGAACTTTAAGGGAGGCAGACTGTACACTGACGGCAACACGCCGGCTGCTACGACGCCTACAATCACTCACACGCGAACAATGTCTACTGTCATTCGACCAGCTAACAATGTGATTGGAAAGGTGGGTGAAAAGAGCACAAAGACGGCTAAGGGCTTGTTTGCCAAGGGCCGAAAGATGTTGCATGTTAGCTCGAGCTCGCAGTCGTAATCAGGTTGCGATCTAATTTCATGTCTTTACGAATAAATTATTTACATTGCTATTTACAAGATTTTTACATTACAGACTTAGACAAATCTGTCGCCCCCTCTTCGTCCCTGAGTTAGTGACCAAAAATAGTCTCATCACATGATTAACACTCACCAGATGACTTCCGCCCGCGCCCTCATATTGACTCTTTCTCTGCACTGTAGACTCCCCCACAAAGGCTCCCGGGTGTGGCTTCTCTTCATCATGAATCTGCGGGTTGTAGGTCCTGTCATACCATCGTATTGTTCGGTTGACAACGATGATGCTGATGGCGCTAACAGCAATGATACCCCACCATTTATTGACTTTCTGTGTTTTCCTGACGTCAAACGGGTTGTAGTCTGGCATCTTTCTTGTGTAGCTAGCTTGCTTCTGATCAATAATCCGAATCTGATGTCTATGATATATGCATGTGGTGCGCTAAACGTTGTCACACTTGTGCACCAATATATATCGGCCATCTCCCACTTTTTACCTTCTTTTCGTTAGGGACCTCGAATTAGAGTTACCCTACAGAATCCCCAGAGTTACCCTGCAACAATGGCTAGTTACCCTCCAGAGCGATTTTCTAGTAACTCCTGGTCCCAACGCGCCCACGTGATGATCAGGTGATTTAAACTAGTGAGAGCCTCAAGAGATTTCCACACCATATCCATGCGTCCAAAGAAGTCGATTACTTCGCCTCTGAGACGCCCACAGCCCGTGCGACCCAAGGCGAAGCCTATATCTGGCAACCCAGCTACGCAGAAGCCGACTTTGGCGCCTCCGGTGGTTGATAACAATTCGGCCAGCTCCAGCAATGACGGCACTTACACTGAGTTCCCGCTCAAGAGCTGCACTTTGGAGGAGGTGCGAGACTTGAGGCACCACATTGTCAAGTTCCATTCACAAAAGAAGCTGGACATGGTGAAGGATTTCACTGCTCCAATCAAGTTTCATAGAAAGGACCCGCGAAATTTGCAGTACCAGCTGACCACGGGCGAGGCAGGCGACTTGAAAGAGAATGGCGCAGGGGATAAAGGTCTAGAGGAAGCGGACTTGAGCATGGTTGCGCCGGATGGAGGTGCGCGAAAGGCCAACCAGCCGTTCCAAAAGAAGACTAAGCAGGTTCAACTGGCGGATGAGGCGAGCAAGAAACTGCGGTACGAGGAGCACTACCCGTGGATTCTAGAAGACTTTGACGCTCAGAATCTGTGGGTCAGTAACTATCAGGCGACCCAGAGCAATGCCTATTGTCTGTTCGTTCTTGATAAAGATGGTTTCAAGATGATCCCCGTCGAGAAGTGGTACAAGATGACGCCGCGAAACCGATTCGCCACGCTGAGTATTGAAGAGGCCGAGCAGCGAATGGAGAATAATAAGAAGGCAGTTTCGCGATGGATTATGAAGTCGATCGTTGCTGAGGCACAGGGCAAGGGCGTGCCAGGTGCCGAGCCTATGGCTAAGCGAAAGTTTAAAATCACTGATGGACCTGTCAAACGTGAGGCTGGCGAGTATCGAGCCGACAATGACCACGACGAGATTGACTTTGATGAAGAGTTTGCTGACGATGAGGGCGGTCTGATTATGGAGGGCAATGAAGAGGATGTCAAAGAGGTGGAGGAGAAGATCAAGCGTGAGATGCGAGCTTCCAATACTATTGGTGTTAAGGAAGACGTTGGTTCTGATGACGAAGAGGGACCCAAGATGGACAAGCAGGGTAAACGTCTAATGAAGAGTCTGCGAACTCTTGAGGAGAACATGAACTACGAATCGGACGAAGAAGAGAACCCTTACATTTCTGAAAAGGAGTCTGATAACGAGGAGATCAAGAAGGAGGAGATTAAGCAGGAGCTCAAGGCGCCGTCAAAGCTGCCTGCCAACAATGTGGCTGCGCGGGCAATCCTGGAAGTCAAGCGGGCCAGAAAAGTGTACAATAACCCACCAGGAATGGTTACGTTGCAGCTTGCACCTCAAGTGTTGACGCGATTCCCACATGGTGTGTGGAATCCGAATGCTAAGCGACGTCGAGAGAGTGAAGAGGCTGATGATCAGGTGAGCAAGAAGCCCAAGTTAAACAAAACCCTCAAGAAGCCGTCGTCAAACAAGAAGGCCCCCGTGCCTGCTGCTCCAGCGCCTGCTCCTACTGAGAACGGTGATCTGCTGAAGGCTGCGGATATTAAAGAGATCATTGCCAACCAGCGAGTTGGTGCTAGAGAGCTGTTGAAGATGCTGAAGCCGAAGCTGAACAAGCACCCTGATAACAGAAAGCGGTTGCAGGAACTGCTGCAGTCTATGGCAAAGATTCAGGACGGTGTTTTGGTGCTGAAGGAGGCCTAGGCCAGCTGACTTGTTCAACACGGGAGTACTGGACTATTTGATCCAGGTCATATACCAGTACGATATATGTACTGTATTTATTCGCATAAGATTAATCATTAGCTATTGCATGGACTACTTTGCTTTAGTTGTTAGTTGGGGTGGAACCCGGGATTGGCCCAGTTGCCGGAATTGGGACAATGTTTGAGGCCTTGTCGTTGAACGAGGCCTGGGCGATGGAGATCTGGTGATTAGCGAGGTCGTACACGATGTATCCGGATCGTAGAACGGCGTCGCCAATCAAGTTGAATCCCTTGGTCTGGGTGTTGGGGAAGACTGGCAAGAAGTACTTACCAGGCGTCTTGCCGGTGTAGGCAACGCTGGCCGGCAGGACAATGTCCTTACCCTTAACCTTGAGCTGGGCGCCGGAAAAACCGAAAGTCACAGACTTGCTTGGTGGCTTGTCGAACCAGTAGGTGCTGCCGGACAGCTTGCCACCGAGGTCGGTGCCAATGGCGGTGACAGCGTCTTGGGGGAGGTACACAAAAGAAGTGCCCGAGTCCAAAATGGCAGTGTACTGGGAGGTCTTGTAGTTGCCGGCAACTGAGAGAGTGTTGGTGGTGGTCATGGGAACCGTGGTCAGGGCTCCAGTGTACTTGGAGGTGTCGACACCGCCGAAAAGAATGGAACCCGAGGCCGCGCTCAGGTTGTCCAGATAGAGAGAGTAAGCGTTTCTGGCAATGATTCCCTGGTCGGCAAGAGCCTGCGGGATGTTGGGCATGGACATGTTCTTGGAGTATCCAACGCCGAAGATGCCCATAGGCATATCTGGCTGTGGCGAGGCGACAGTAGCGAAAGACTGATCCTTCAGAACGTTGGAACCAAAAGTGACGTCATCGTTGACGTAGTTACCCTTAGCCGCGCCCTTGACATACTTGATGCTGAACTGGTTGTTCACCATGCTGTAAGTCGAGGACTTGGCTGGGGCGTAGGAGTTTCCCGCCTCCTGGGCGTCGGTCGTGTAAACCCACAACACACTGGATCCGGTATCAATGAGGGCATCGACGGGCTGTGCTGGGGTTCCGATGTCGAGGGTCGCGACGTATCGGAAGATCTTGTTGGAGAGGGACTCCAGGATGGTGGCCTTTTTGGCGAGAGCAGGGTCGGCCTGCTGTCGGATTGGGACAGAGATGAACCCGGTGGTAGCGGACTCGTCAATTGGCGCACACAGTGCAGTAGCGAGGAATGCAAGTGTTAACAGTTTCATTGTTCTTTTGTGATGCGTATTAGTAAATGTGCTGGTTAATGAGTGATTGGTGACCGGGTGGTCGAATTAGATATTAAGTGAATGAATGGATAGATGAGAGAATGAATGAATGCTGGTATCGTGGTACCATCGTTCTTATATAGCTAGTGCGGGCTTGTGGACTCTCGGATCCGCCAGGAACGCGGCCTGCGATACGATGGGGCAGTGGGCCGGCGGGCCCGCAGGAGTTTGGGTTAGTGTATTTATAGTTCTGTCATAGAGAGCCGTCACAGGTACGAGCACAAGTGTCTGATCGTTACAGCAATGGCTGATCTTGTGTTCAATCGCCCCTATCTCGGACTTTGTTTATGTCTGCACATGTCGATTTCAGAAAACGCCGTTTTGTGCGCGTCACGTGACGGTTCCTGAACATCGCATACAACCTGAAACAGCCCACCAAAAACCCCAAACCTAAAGGTTTAGCGCCGTGGTCTTCCGCGGGTCCCATTTGTATGGGGCTTCGGAGCCGGTAATGTTTCAGCGCCAAGAGATCTGAACAGGTTAGTGTAGACAGTCATTGGACGAACTATCTGGTGAAGCAAAGAGCGTGGAATTACGTTGTTTTCAGATGCTTAGTTATGCGAAAGATCGTATGCTTCGTGTATGTGTTTATGTGCTGCTGCCGGAGTTCGGCCGGCGGGCCATGCAGGGTCGCCAAGTTCCAGGGTCGAGTTCCAGGGTGCAAGAGTCTCGGCTCCCGATTTGGACTCCGAGAAAAACGAACATCGTCGGCTCAGGGCCAATTGGGAAGCGTCGGATTCGACGGTACTTGTTCAGGAACTCGGCGGAGCCCGAATAGGAATGCTCGGGACGTCGATGTACAGTAGCGAGTGTCGAAAAAGCTATGCAAGGTGAAACGGCGGGGAGGGAGGCCGACGAGATCATGAAACGGCGGTCAGAGGAATTGGCGACACCTTGTGGAGTCCGGGTTCTTCTGGTTCCGTCTCAGATTCTCTCTCAAGTTGGTCTAGGTCGGTCCTTGGAGTCGCAATGATATCTGAATTGGCAAAAGATTCCGGGCTGCCGGGGTGTAATATTCGCTGGGCCCGAAACCTTCCTGCTTCTGGAGATGCAGTCACAGAAGAGTATTCGTAATCGCTCTCTTCGCCCTCTTCGCCAAAATCGAAACGTAGCTTAGTAGGCGGAGGAGAGTTTGGATGCGATAGCGTAAATCCCCATTGACGTAACGGCTGAGGTTCCATTGGTGCACCTCGAGTCATAATGACAAAGCCGAGAATAACAAGGAGGATAACCGCCTGGGCCATGCCAATCTTCTTTTGGTACACGAGCTCGTCGGAGAGCATGGCCATACGTGAGCTGAGGGCAGCCACGTCCTGGTCCGACTGTATCTTCATTTTCGTGTACTCCTTGGCTGCTCTGGACTCGAAGAGCAAGAGCTGAGCAATGACTGAGCTGTTGAATTCCTGGAAAAAGGTGTCTAGTCGCGTGTTTTGCTTCTTTTCAATCTTGAGCAGAAGCTCTCGCAGGTTCTTGCTCTGCTCCTCAATGTACTGCAGGGACAGCGTAGCGTTGGACTCGAGTAGGGACAGACGGTTCATGATGGTCTTGTAGATTGATTCCTGGGTCTTGGGCTCGTCGTGAACGGGAGGGGTATATGTAACGTTGAGGCCTTCGTCCCACGCACAGGCCTCGTTGAGTATCAGAGGGGAAATGTTGAAATTAAAGCTGACGCACTCGCTTTGGTCTGTATCGTTTTGCGCCGGGGAAATGCAATTGGCTGGGGCGGTGTTGTTTGGACAGGCAATCTCTGTAGAATTAGATACTGGCGCTGCAGCCGGCACCTTGATGCCCTCGGGGTTGTTAGTATGAACAGGCTTGCGCTGCTCTTGAGATCGGTACTCATCCATCATGGTTGTACCGTGGACTCGAATCAAGGAAATTGGGCAGTAAAACTCGTGTCCCCAATGCGAGAGAAACTCAATCTTGAGGTACCGTGCCCAAATGAGGGGATTCTTGATTGTGAATGTCTGCAACTCCCTCACGCTCTGTGCCTCAAACTCGCCCAAAGTTTTCCAAACACCTGATGGGAACCGATCCGTGACGGAAATACGGATCTGTTTGAACATGGACGAGAAGAACTCGTAGTTGGCAATGGCCACAGTGTCCACCAGAATGTCCTGGCACAGTTCTATCGTCACAAACTTGTTTTGCTCCCGACACTCGTTCAAGAGATAGGTATCCTTATTCTCAAAGAGAATGTTTGACGCTCCCTTAGTGTTCTTGTTGGTCTTCATGATTGTCGCAGCACAGTCGAATGATGCAAAGTTGAACCGTTCCTTGTAGAGCTTGCCCTCCGCGGTATCAGTCTCATTGCTTGAGGAAAACATGGAAATGTCAATCTCGAGATCGTCTCCGAGTAAGTCATTTGACGGGGGCTGCACTGATTCTACCTTTCGCGGTCGTGCTGGCAGATCTGAGCTGGACTGGCCTGATTTCTCTAGATTCAGCTTCCTCCATTCCTCAAACGACGGGAAATCCAGCACCTCCTCCTCCACAACAACTGGCTTGGGCTTGGGTTTGGGACCTCTCAGTCGCTTCTTGGGCGGAACTGTGTCTGTAAGACAAACCGGGTCAAACGCTGTGAACGACACAGCTGGGCAGACATCTGGGTGCTTAGCGGAGCCCAGAAGAAACAGGGCAAACACGAGCAGCCAAACTAACATCCCATTCCGTTCCGGCTTTGATCTGTTCGCGTCAAGTCTGCTGGGTCGCCCCTCGTGTCGTTACAACTATCCCGCGATAAGAAACGTATGGGCACGCTCCTTGTCCTCAAATAAGTAGATGCAACGAAAGATGCAGCACGCACGTCAGAGCTGACCTGAGGTTGGGGCGCGGCCGCTTAAATGGGACAAATGATAGACATCTTCATACCTCCAACGGTGATCTAAACAGGAGATGAGCAACACGACACAGGCTGGGTAGCAATGCTTACGCTGTACTGTAGTCAAGTCACAATAGCGGTATACTGTTGGGGACGCAGTGTGTGAAATCAGGAATATTTCCACCTCGCGGAATATTACATACAGTAGACGGTTTTAGGCGGAGTTACATGCTGTGATTCGATAACGCTAAATTTAGTGCCCGGATACACGTGACTAGTTTCCGGCGCTAACCAAGGTGATTCTAACAGCTCAGTCAAAGCTCTAGACAAGCCTGAGACAATACCTAGATATAACTAGAACCCTGATGCAGCAACCCCAGTGATGTAACTCCAATGTTCAAGAGCATTGATCTGTTAAAATGGTCTTCTTACACGCGGAGGTCACCTAAGTTCATGTCAGCTTCATGCCCCATTTGAATGTCGGATCAGAACCGTGCGAAACTGAACTGCTTGTCGCGCCTACCCGATCGATCGTAGCCAGGTGCAGTTACAAATTTCCAGGTCATTGTCCCGTCTCTTCGAATCATAGCCCCGAGACGGTATCAATGACACGTGCATAAATGACGCTATCCTGAGATTTTCCTTGGTGTTCCATTTAGAACCACAGGCCGCGCGAAATGAGGCTGTCTCTATGGCAACGTCTCAGATGGTAGCAAGCGAGTATGTGATGGGTAGTCAAGAGAATGGGCTAGCAAGAATTCCCTCGAGGAATGGAGTAGATTCTAGTGCATAGTGGAACTTTGAAAAGCCTTGCTATCCGAAGCTACGGGAAAAGTTGAGAACTCACGAGAAATGTCGAGAAAGATGTGGAACCCTGTAGAAACGCCGCGCCCCTGCGTATTTTTGAGCACGCCTAAACATCGCCCAAAGAATTCCATCGAAGCTTTTGGGATTTTGAGGTCAGTGAGATATAAATATTGGCTGTGTCGCCCCCCCTCTTTTTCTTCACACTTTTTACTGAGGTTTTCGGTAGAATAACAAATCAAAAAAGAGTCAATTATTTATTCAAACACAATGTCTGCTGCTGTCGGTATTGATTTGGGTACCACCTACTCTTGTGTTGCCCACTTTGCCAATGATCGAGTTGAGATCATTGCCAATGACCAGGGTAACCGAACCACTCCATCTTTCGTCGCTTTCACTGACACTGAGCGATTGATTGGTGATGCTGCTAAGAACCAGGCCGCCATGAACCCAGCCAACACAGTCTTCGACGCCAAGCGACTTATTGGCCGAAAGTACAGCGATCCAGAGGTTGAGAACGACAAGAAGCACTTCCCATTCAAGCTGGTCGAGAAGGCTGGTAAGCCACAGATCCAGGTCGAGTTCAAGGGTGAGGAGAAGATCTTCACTCCAGAGGAGATCTCCTCTATGGTTCTGACCAAGATGAAGGAGACTGCTGAGAACTTCCTCGGCAAGACCGTCTCTTCCGCTGTCATCACCGTCCCAGCTTACTTTAACGACTCCCAGCGACAGGCCACCAAGGATGCTGGTCTGATTGCCGGTCTTAACGTTCTGCGAATCATCAACGAGCCAACTGCCGCCGCCATTGCTTACGGTCTGGACAAGAAGGACGAGGGCGAGAAGAACGTTCTGATTTTCGATCTGGGTGGTGGTACTTTCGATGTCTCTCTGCTCACCATCGAGGACGGTATCTTCGAGGTCAAGGCCACCGCTGGTGACACTCACTTGGGTGGTGAGGATTTCGACCACCGACTGGTCAACCACTTCGTCCAGGAGTTCAAGCGAAAGCACAAGAAGGACCTGTCCACCAACCAGCGAGCTCTGCGACGACTGCGAACCGCTTGTGAGCGAGCTAAGCGAACTCTGTCTTCTTCCACCAACGCCTCCGTCGAGATTGACTCTCTGTACGAGGGTGTCGACTTCTACACCTCCATCACTCGAGCCCGATTCGAGGAGCTGTGTCAGGATCTGTTCCGATCTACCGTCGAGCCAGTCGAGAAGGTTCTGAAGGACTCCAAGATTGACAAGGGATCCGTTCACGAGATCGTCCTGGTCGGTGGTTCCACTCGAATTCCAAAGATCCAGAAGCTGGTCTCTGACTTCTTCAACGGCAAGGAGCCAAACCGATCCATCAACCCAGATGAGGCCGTTGCCTACGGTGCCGCCGTCCAGGCCGCCATTCTGTCCGGTGACACCACTTCCAAGAAGACCCAGGACCTGCTTCTGCTGGACGTTGCCCCACTGTCTCTCGGTATCGAGACTGCCGGTGGTGTCATGACCAAGCTGATTCCACGAAACTCCACCATCCCAACTAAGAAGTCCGAGACTTTCTCCACCTACGCCGACAACCAGCCAGGTGTGTTGATTCAGGTCTTCGAGGGTGAGCGAGCCCGAACTAAGGACAACAACATTCTGGGCAAGTTCGAGCTGTCTGGTATCCCACCAGCTCCACGAGGTGTTCCACAGATTGAGGTTACCTTTGACATTGATGCCAACGGTATCCTGAACGTCTCCGCTGTCGAGAAGGGCACCGGTAAGTCCAACAAGATCACCATCACCAACGACAAGGGCCGACTCTCTAAGGAGGACATTGAGCGAATGGTTTCCGAGGCTGAGAAGTTCAAGGAGGAGGATGACAAGGAGGCTGCCCGAATTGCCGGCAAGAACGGTCTTGAGTCTTACGCTTACTCCCTGAAGAACACCATCTCTGACGCCAAGTTCAAGGAGAAGGTTGAGGCTTCCGAGGTCGAGGCTCTTGAGAAGGCCATCAACGAGACCATTGAGTGGCTTGACTCTAACCAGACTGCCACCACTGAGGAGTTTGCTGACAAGCAGAAGGAGCTCGAGGGTGTCTCCAACCCAATCATGACCAAGTTCTACGGTGCTGGCGGTGCTCCAGGTGGCGCTCCAGGTGCTGCTCCAGGCGGTTTCCCAGGTGGAGCCCCAGGTGGCTTCCCAGGTGCCGGTGGTGACGATGGTCCAACTGTCGAGGAGGTCGACTAAGCTACTCGCCCAGCGAGCGCATAGCCGCCAACGACACTTGCACGAAAATGATACAGATTATGTTATTTCATAGGGTTTAATGTACATATTTTGAAACTAGCCGCAGTGAATGTTTCTTAATACAATTTAATGAAATCTCTCCAGTTGCATCAACACTAATCTGTCTTGACTGCATTGTATGTTGCTGCATGAAATTTTTTGCTGCAGGTAGTCAGAAGTAGTGATGATTATCTCACCAAGACAAAACACCAGCGTCAACAAATCCCCACACAACTGCAATATGTTTGGAATCATAGCTGTTCCGGGCTCTCTAGATTCTACAATTGCTCTATGCTTGGTATATAACTATAGGTGTTACCCGGATTTAGCGCCCGCTTTCCTCTGTTTCACCGTGCTAAAGACAATAGGCGGTCATTTCGCTTGTTCGTACTTCTGAAGATAGCTGAGCTTAGCTAAGTTGCCTCACAATATGGTCAGTCACTTGAAACGCCTCGAAGTTGGCCCCACGACATCTAAGTTGGCGCTGAAACAGCCGGCAATGGCGTGTAGAGAATTCAGACTCTAGACGATTTCTGTAGTGCCTACATGCTCAGGCAAAGCCCACCTCTAACAGTTATCATTAAAATTCTGCTCTCAGAAAAGCGCGCGCACCTGCGCCACATCTTTCACACCAACTATATTTATATTACTGCCCGTACCAAGGCCAATCTAACGCCGCTGTTCATCCGCTATATCTGTGCCGACTGGTGTCATCATTCAATAATCATTCTGGTCACGTGCTCGATCACATGACTTCAAGCGTACCATTACATGTAGTGATAAACTGCGCCACGTTCCTGATATCATGACTTGGCGCTGGGCTTGTCTATGTTACTCTGACTAACATATTAGACTAACCGTGATGCTCTTTTCGTCACTCTCCACTTCACCTGACCACATCACGCTCTCTCTCCAGGCGGTGCTGTTAGGGTTAGGGGCGCGCATAATGACCAGGTGTTGCCCCCTTCAAACAACACACTAGCATACAATATAGAATGAACGCTGAGTGGTGAGTGTGGTCGGCCGCCGGGCTGCGTTTGACGTGGATAGCGCTAATATAGAGTACCAAAACCAACCGACTGGCTTACGGAAGAAGCGAGTAGAGGAGGTGGCAAGAATATGCTTACTACGCCTGCTTGGGAACCATTTCGCCGTGCTAACTTTAGATACGACTACCTGTTCAAGCTTCTCCTTATCGGAGACTCTGGTGTCGGTAAATCGTGTCTGCTACTGCGATTTGCCGACGACTCTTACACCGAGTCCTACATCTCCACTATTGGCGTGGACTTCAAGATCCGAACGATCGAGCTAGAAGGCAAGGCTGTCAAGCTGCAGATCTGGGATACCGCCGGCCAGGAGCGATTCCGAACTATCACATCTTCGTACTACCGAGGCGCTCACGGAATTATCGTTGTCTATGACGTCACCGACCAGGACTCGTTCAACAACGTAAAGCAGTGGTTCCAGGAGATTGACCGATACGCCACTGAGGGCGTCAACAAGCTGCTTATTGGTAACAAGAGTGATATCGCCGACAAGAAGGTTGTCGAGTACACCGTTGCCAAGGAGTTTGCCGACTCTATGGGCATTCCATTTTTGGAGACCTCAGCCAAGTCTTCTACTAACGTTGAGCAGGCTTTCCTGACTATGGCCCGACAGATTAAGGAGCGAATGGGCGGCTCCGGTGAGAGCGGCTCTGGCGACAAGGCTGCCGTGAACCTGCGAGGACAGAATGTCTCTCAGAGCTCGTCGGGATGTTGTTAAGCGCACGCCGCGAGCCAAACCTGAGCGCAGCGCATGGTCTGCGTGAGTGGTTTGCGCAAGTGTCGGCGCTGGTTTTGCACTATTTACGACTTCGGTGCGATGTGGTGCTAATCACTTGCCACGGTTCGGCGTTGCTTACTAGGTGCTGGGGTACATAGTCTTAATTATTTTCTGATGTCTAGACACGAAGTTCACGCATCACGAGCGCGTCACAAAGCGCAGTGAGGTGATTATAGTGATTACCGTAGTGGCAGTCTGATGGATTGCTCGGTCAAATAAGGTCCGATGCGGCGCGTTCTTGGCCCCTTCGAGATGAACCAGTATGGGGGAATGACGTTCTTCCTGCCTACGGGGGACTGCTTTTTCCTGCCATTCGAGGAGTACTCGATGGCCTTGAAGCAGCACCGGTTTGAAAAGTTCTGGAACCTGTGCGAGTACCCCGAGTATGACTTTGACATGCTTCTGGCAGACTACCAGGAGCCGTTGGCCTGGAGAATGAAGAAATCAGAACAGGTTCGTCCGCGAAAGGAATTCCAAATCATTGAGTTCAGCAATGCCATCCGGCTGAAACCCAATTGGTGGACCAAGTACAAGGACCCGGCCATTCGTAAGAAGTGGGAGCAGGAGATTCGAGATCAGTTGGATGTGACTAGCGACTATATGGACGACGATGGCGAGTGGATTATCAAGTATATATTTGATGAACTGCCTTTCTACGAGAAACTGATGCGCCTCGCCGATTCAAATTTCCAGCCAGTTCTGACCGACAGCATTTTCGTCACTGTAGGGGACATTGTTGACCCTCAGCTCAAGAGCGACTTCAAGCGCGAGGCCCTCAAGTTAGAACAAGGTGAGCTGGATTGGCACCCAGGTTCTAACAATCAGGTTCTCGATCTGGTGCATCCGTCGCTTTATCCTCTAATCTCCGAGGTGACGCCAGTCATACAGAGCGATGGAACCGTGGCGCCCAACTCATTTGGCACTGAGTCGCAGATCAACACAGAATATGGCTTCTTCAGCGAGTCCAAGTTCCAATGGCTGCCCTCCGAGTACTCCATCAAAGACAAGAAGTATGAATCCTACATCAACAACTTGCATCCCGCACAGTACGAATCGCTGTACCAGCACATTGCCGACATCTTCGCACTGTCGCTACCTGCACTGAACGTCAGTGTGGCCCGAGCAACCGCCCCATACTACAGAATTGACATGGGGAGCTACGAATGGTACACTGACGAAGATGAGTTCTACGCGGTTGCTGAGGACCTCTACACCTCCATGTACGACGGAAGTGAGGAGGGCTTGCTAGGCTTCCATCAAGCGAGAGCAGCATACCTTCCTCCACTTGCGACCGAGTTCAAAGAGCCTGAAGACAACTTTGACCTGCTTGGTCACGACAGGCTGCAGGTGATTACAAAGATGGCAAACATTGTGTTGACGCCCGAAAACCCGCGATACCCTGGTGGAAGCTGGCATGTTGAGGGGACTATCATGGAGCAAATCGTGGCCACGGTGATCTACTACTACGACACTGAAAACATTCAAAACTCAACGCTCTCGTTCAGAATTCCACTTGATGAGCTGTACCACTACGCGCAGAGTGACTTTGCCGGCGTGGGGCTGGTGTATGGACTGTCAGAGGGCGATGACTTGGTAGAGCACTATGGCTCTGTGGACACGTTCGAGGACAGGATCCTGGTGTTCCCAAACAAGTACCAGCACCATGTGGACCCATTTCAGCTAGCCGATCCTACGAAACCTGGACACCGAAAGATTTTGGCCTTCTTCATCTGCGATCCACTCGCGGCTGTGACCTCTACGGCAGACGTTCCGCCGCAGCAGCCGGGGTGGGAAGAGGGACTCGAGGGTGTCCTCTCGGAGCAAGCTTATGAGTACTACATTCAACAGAAGGACAACTTGATGAGCCTCGCGGAGGCAAAGGAGTATAGACTCTTGCTGATGGATGAGCGGTCACCCGCAAAAGATGACAACGACGAGGAGACCAGTAACTATGAGAAGGTCTCTCTCTGTGAGCACTAACCCTTGCGTGTGAGGTATGTGTGAATATGTGGCTAACGACTGTATATTAATTGATGTTCTTGCTTTTCACGTCTTTGGTTGAAGATGCTTGTATAGTGGAGACCCGTTCGAGAATTTCCGAGTTTATTTCTCTTCAATTGAAATCGAGTAAATAGCCAAGTTGCCGTACACCTTCTGTGTCCGAGGTGTGATTTTGCTGGGATCAATATTTAGTAATTATATTTTTGACGGGTAAACGTATGATTCGAGTTCTGCTGAACAAAACTAGACACCAGCTGATGACACAGACGTCAAACAAAAGGCTCGAACGATATACACGCGATAGATCGACCGATGCGCGCGCCATAAAATATACCGGGTACGCAACACCAATGTAGTACTATTGACCACGACAAAGTGAAACGATCACAACTACGCGGAACGAGCACATCCGGGCCATCTCTAAATGACCGCTTATCGATACACTCATGTCAGGCCAGCCTACCCGCAGTTTCGTCTACGGCCACATCTTCAAGAAAATACGATTCCCCGTCCGATCAATCATAGTCAAGCTTGAGAGAGCCTTACCCAGTACTACAGCGGGAGACCATGTGGGAACAGGAGGTGCTGTAGACTTTTTGTCTATGCATACCACGAAGTGCAGGCTCGCTTGACCTCACTCCCTTGGCCATGCCGGCCACTAGGGATACCAAGGAATATGAGAAGGAGTAAGGATGGATAAACTGTCGCGCGTGAATCCTCCTTTTCCCAAATCGCTTCCGGCTAATACCATCCCTGAGCACCCAGGAGCTGCGTTAATGCATAAAGACACCTCCAGGAAGTGCATATGCTGCGGCCGTGTTCTTGGCCACGCATTGGTTACATGCAAACATTCAATCTCCGCGGCAACCAGTTTGCTGCAAGCGTCCCCTTCGCACGGGCTACAGCAGATCTTGCTGTCGCAACGGCTGATGCGCAGCCCCTTGAAGCACAATGGCATTGACGATCGTAACGTTTCTCGGCGTATGTGAGGTGGTCAATTAGGGGTATCACAGCAGAATGGGTGGCATTACTTACACCTGGCATTGCAATGTAGCTTAATTGCGGCCCGGTCTGGGTAACTGGTGTTTTGTGCTGCACTGAATTCCTGCACTTGGCCCGAGCACAGCCAAGCTCGCCTGAGCAAGTAGATTTAAAGTTACCGCCTGGATTCTCATATTAAACCTTCTTGACATTCTCTTGTGGTCCCACATTCGTCGAGTACGGGCCAGACATTTTCGTTCACGGTGAAAACAATTGCAAAGCCCGATGAGATGAGTCCCAATCTGGACATCACGTGACCCGATGATTCAAAATAGGATCATGCACGGCTGACGCGCGATGATAATATTCAGTCCTGGCGATAATCGGTTAAATATACGATGATACAGAGGTGTAACGTCTAAAAAAACTAGTATGGGTCGTTTCAGTGGTTGCTAGATGTATTTCGGTTTGACCCTCTGGCTGCTTCTGATTGGCCGATGCTGCTTTGTTTGAAGTGGGAAGCGTTAGAGTTTGAAACTAAAGAGGCCGGTGCTAGCGAGGTTGCTAATTCTGAGTAAAGTGTTTTGTTCTAACAGGCAATAGTCAGGCAATAGTAAACGAACACCAATTTACCCAAAACGGCAATACGATGAGAATCCACCAGTTCTGGCCGCAGGAGGCAGATCACAACAGTGCGTATGAAGTTCGTGACCAGTGAATGAAGGATAGAAGAGGTTAATATAGGAGAAGAGATCGTCGCTCATCCCTTGGCGGTAGTGAAACAATTGAGTGAGTCGTCAGGTGGTATGGGGACCCACCTGTCAGTGACCTGAAGTCAGAGTAGACACAGAGTTATAATTTGGATTGGGAGAGCCTGTGAGCGCAATAGGCATTGGTAGCCGGTAGAAAGTCAAGTGATGGGCGACGCACCAGCGAGTGGGATAACCTGCCACAAGGAAACTTAGAGTTAACGAACCTATAATAATAGAGTGGCTATGACCAGCTGTAATTCTTAATTAAAACGGAATCCATCACCGGCTGAATTGGGTAAGCACAGTTCACGCCGTTATTCAAACGCTCCAAACGGTGGCTCAGAGATGCTTCTGGTAATTGAGGGCCAGTGCCTGGGGCAACGGAACCGGAAGCGGCTAAAGTTGAGGTGAGTTTCTTAAGCTGCACTTGGTAGGCGCCCGTCTAAGCACCGGCCACTCAAGACAGACACAGCCAGGCGTGCGGTATGCGGAAGCGTGGCCGGACTGTTGCCATGGAGCGTACCTTACAGGGACGAACATGTACAAGGATACAGATTCAACGCCTTCTGCACATGTCCGCACAATGACGCCGAATTAAGGTACCCAACGCTACACACAGCACTTCGTGTATGCGGGTGTGTAGCAAGTCCTGCAATCCGAGCCACGGCGTCGTCGGCGACACTTGGGCCGGCCATTGAACATAGAAGGTCTGAGAGCCTATACAGTACAACCAACTACAAAAACACAAACACACGTATGACGTCGACTAGGAGTCGCCGCAATAGGTCAAAAATGTACTCCTTTAAGGTTCAATACACTACGCTCGGTGGGGTACCATGTTTGCTTTTGATCGCTTACTTTTAGGCAAATTGCTTTTGGCCCCCTAGACACTACGCATAGCCGATGACCGTTTAGGAAACTGGGCCAGCGGGGGCTTGAGTTTCACATATAAAGCCTTTAGCGCCAAATGATATTTAGCAGATAGCGGGTCTATTTTCACACTTCCAACACTCTTTCACTCTTTCAACAGCGCTCTTTCAACCACACCTTCTTTATCAACAACACAGTCACTCTTTCACTTTATACCATATTCACTCACTATGAAATACCTTGATATTCTCGCTGTGGCGCTGCTGGCCGCCGTGACGCGAGCTGCTCCTGTCGCTGAGCCTGTCTATGTTTTTGAGACCATTCGGGCCTACGTTACAGTCATTGAAGAGGCTGATGGTTCTTTTGAGACTCTTTACCAGACTCCAACCCCTACTCCAACCCCTACTCCAACTACTACTAGCACGCCTCCTCCTCCTCCACCACCTCCAACGACCACTTCTTCCTCAACACCACCACCTCCACCACCACCTCCACCAACTACAACATCCACTCCACCACCTCCACCACCTCCAACCACGACTTCTTCTCCAGATGTCGCTACTTTCACCCAGGGTAACGTGGTGAACATTGTCGAGACCGTCTTCGGCGGCTCTCAGACTCCTCAGGCTACTCAGGCTCCTCAGCAGGCTCAGGTCGTGACGTCCTCCTCCTCCTCTTCGTCTAGCAGCTCTAGCTCCTCTTCCTCCAGCTCCTCCTCCTCCTCCTCCTCCAGCAGCTCCAGCAGCTCCACCCTATCCGGACTCGCCTCCGTCGCCGTCAGCGTCCACAACAATGATAGATCCAACCACCAGGCCCCATCCATGACCTGGAACCAGACCCTGGCCGACTACGCCCAGCAATACCTCGACAACCAGAACTGTGTCTTTGCCCACTCTGGCGGCCCATACGGCGAGAACATCGCCATGGGTTACGACTCTACTAGCGATGCCATCGCCGCTTGGTACGACGAGAACAAGGACTACGATTACTCCACCGGCCAGTTTTCTGACTCCACCGGCCACTTCACTCAGATGGTCTGGGTCGGCTCTACTCAGGTCGGCTGTGCCCAGGTCCAGTGTTCTGGCGGTACCTTCCTGGCTTGTGAGTACTACCCACGAGGTAACATTATCGGAGAGTTCATCCAGAACGTGTTGGTTTAAGCGATAGCTCAATACTTTCGCCACCACTCGATCGGTGCAGGCATCCGATTTTTGGTTTCGGTTAAAATTGTTTTTGTTTCTTTCGGCGTTTGTATGGGCAGACCACGAACACTATGAATATATGATTATGGTACCCTTCCCTCTCTTTGTATTCGACTAGCTGTATCAAACCTCAGGAGCCAGTGCTCTTTGCTCCAGAACACAAGGTGAACTGTCAATATCGCGTCAAAAGGATCTAGAAATCATCGGAATTCATAGAGAACGTCATAAGACACATCGCTCCTAGTGTCAAACAGGCCTCAGACAGACCTTTAGCTTATATTTAGTGCCTTACAACAAACCCTTCGTATAGTCCCTACGTTGGGCCATCATTTATCCCTACCAAAACCTTAATAAACTATACGTCGTCGTATAGGACGCGCAACGTTGTTTCTCGACACCGGCCTATGGTGACGTATTTTTTACCCCTGCCTATCGCATTGCTTTTGCCCATCTGCCCGTGTTCAGCAAAAGCAAGGGGTGTCGATCCAGGAACGAGCTGCAACGCGCGCGCCGCGCGTCGATCTTCGATCAATTGGGACACTGTCAATGGCCTGTTCCTTGCATTACAATCAGATCAACTTTCATGATTTTCGTTATTATATGACTGATCCCTTGTAAATAGACCACAAGTCAACAAACACGAAACACATTGCGCTCCAACGCCTTCATCCGGTAACCTGCCCAATCAAGGTGCCGAGCTATGGCTCGGTGGGTCTAATAGCTCAAGCGGACATAGCAGCGCAGGATAACGCAGGACATCGAAGGTAGCCATCAGCTTATGAGCAAGTGAGGGTTCAAGGGGAATATTACATCGACAAGCTACACGGAGAAAGGCGGATTAAGATTAACTACGGACTCCGAGGCTCACCAACGCGACTACAACTACGCGACTTGGACGCGTGGCTCCAAGGCGGACTTACAATGTACTCGGCGTTCACGTGTTTGCGCGCATAATGATTTTCTGAACTTCTCAAAAAGCCGCAGCATCTAAGCAATCGCATTTTCATGTCATGAGTTAATACATAGGGGTGAGCCTTCACAGCGCTTAAACAGCTCGCTCGGCGAACGAAGTGATGACGCCAGCGCTGGTCTCGTCGTACACCTTCAGCTCGGCAGTCTCGCCCTTATCGAAAGTGTTGGGCTGGATGATCTGTCGTCGTGGCTGCTTAGCCTTCAGGACAGCATCTCGGTATCGAGCAATCTCCTCTGGCACGGCAGACATGTCGTTGAAGTAAGCGAAACCATGCTCAGTGTCAGCAGTGGTCTTGTAGATGTGCAGCTTCTGTAGGAAGTCCTTGACAGCAGCGTGACCGTGGGAGATAACCTTGCTCTTGTCCATCTTCATCACCAGGTCGGAGTAGTCCTCCTTGGTGTGCTCAAAAGTGACAAATCCGTCTCCGGCAGCCAACAGGCTCTTGAGGATGGCGAATCGGGCCTGCACGTGTGGCTGACCCCATCGCTTAGTGTTTGGATCCCAGAACTCAAGGCCAATCAGACCAGCTCGGGCCATCTGCAGGTAGCACAGGTAGATGAGCTCGTCAGTGTTCTCGGTCAGACCAAACAGTGACAGCAGGGACTTGTCAATGCACAGGTACAGGGCAGTCAGCTCAGCTCGACACTCCTCGTATGGACCAGCCATGGAACCAAAGACGGATCCCCAGGTCTCACCCTTCTTGTAGTAAGTGGTGACTGGCTTGTTGGTGATTGGAGAAATTGGCGGGTTCTCCTTGTCAAAGTTGAAGGTGCCATCAGCGTTCTCGCTCAGCAGCTTACCGGTACCGTGACCCAGCAGCTCGTGGATTCCAACCAGGACGTCCATGACCTCAGACATGGAGGTCTTGAACAGATCAGCGTCCTCGTCACCCAGGAAGGTTGGCTTCTGGCCAGAGGAGCCAGCAGACAGTCGAGTAATGTTACCCAGGGAGACGTTCTTGAAGCCAATGTTCATTCGAACGTCATCGTAGTTGGGGATGTTGATGCCAATTGGGATACCGGAGCCAGCAAAGGCCAGGACCTCCAGCGAGGTGAAATCTGGTGGAACAAACTCGTCCTTCTCGAAGTCCTTGCTCCATGGCAGCTGAGAGATGAAGTTCTTGGCGTTGTTGACCATGGCGCCGAACTTCTCAGTCTGCTCGACGTTGACCATGGCGACAAGACCTTCCCACTCACCTCTGACACCAGCTGGGTCTCGGTAAGTCTCGATGAAGCCAATGTTGGTCTCAACTCGGGGGTTGATGTCCTTGACCCACTGGATCTGGGATCGCTTGTGAGCCTGCATGGAACCGGTTCGGAAAGAGTTGGCATACTCCTCCAGCATCTTAGTCTGGGTAGGGTTGGACGCGTACTTGGCAGCCTGCTCTATGTGGTAGGTGATTTTGGCAAACTCCTTAGCGGAATCACCGTAGACGAGCTTCAGGGTACCGTGGCCTGGAACCTCGTACTCTGGCTTGAATTCGGTGTTGCCTTCGGTCTCAGCAGAAGCGATTCGCAGCTCAAACAGCTTGTCGCCAGTCTTAAAGATTCGGGTGTTTTCTGGCATGATGACATTCTCGGCCAGGACCTTCTGGATGGCGGTGACCTCGTCCTTGGTGATGTTGGAAGAGTAGTATGCAGTGACGTGGCTCTGGTCTGGGAAACCAAGCAGAGTGACAGCGGCTGGAGTCACAGAGTACAGAGCGACCTTGACCTTAGCAAACAGCTCGGAGGCAGTCTTGTCAATTGAAGCCAACGTCTCCAGAGCCTCAGCGGAGATTCGTGGAATGAACTTGACGTCACCAAAGGACTTGTAGTTTCCGGCATTGGTCAGGAACTGGGAAGCGTACTGCAGGAAGTGAGTGGTCTGCTCCTCAGTGACCTTGCCGCCAGTCTTGTCTGAAACCCTGGAAACCCAGTCGGCATCGGTGAGAGGCTGACCAAGGGCAGTGTGGAGAGCGAGAATAAGGTCGTAGATGTCTTCCGACTCTGGACTGACCTGTCGCATAACGACTCGGGTACCCCAGTGAGAGGCCCGGGCCAGATGATGAGCGTAGAGCTTATCCTTGTCCGGCAAGGCATCAAAATGCGGCTTGACCGTCATTTGGTTGATGGGCGCTTTCTCGTCTGCCAGGAAGCTCATTTTGAAGGAATTGTGTGGCAACTTGAAAGTGTGGGGTGGCCTGTTTATATAGCGTTGGGATGCACGGCGTCCAAAACAGCGCCGTGGTACTGCGGCGCCGGGTATGAGCGGCCCTGATAACGCATAACGTCGTTGGTAGAAGGGAATGGAAGTCGGGGGGAGCGAGTAACGAGACGATGTAATTGATGAGATCAATTGAAACGGCGCCTAGTGACAGACAGACTAGATAGGCGACATGCGTGGAAGAACTGTGGAAGCGTTAATGACACACGTGTGATTGCATCATAGATGAGTAGACTAGAGGTAATGCAGAACAAATTGAAGATAACTTTTAGATACGCGCGTTAAACTTTTTTGACGTTGCCCCCGAGACGCAGCTTGCTGACATCGGCAGAAATTCCAGAGAGGACGCGCAAAATTGCGTGTCGGCCATCGTAAAGCGGATAGAGCACTACGGCGGCGAAGGCAATCCACTGCCACAAGACACCGACGGCAATCCAGCCGGTGAAAAATGATTTGGTGAAGATCCAGTCTCTGTAGAGAGGCATTGGCCAGACAACGATAGTCACAAGTCCGATGATGATGGCACCGAGGATGGCTATCTTGAGCCACTTCTTCATGGCGTGAATAGTTTCATCGTCAAAGGTATGTTGAACTAAGTCGTGGTTAACGAGGCCGGGCGGCTGGGTGAAGCCGACGTAGTCAGTGAACTTTCTCCAGTTGGAGGCGTGGGGGTTGGGAGCCACGCTCGTTTCGCTTGAAGCCTCCTTCTTTTCGCTCTTGCGAGCGGCCTGGTCGTTGTTCTCTGTGCCTGTCTTCTCGTCAACCAGTTCGATCTGCAGAAACTCCTGCCAGTCAAAGTAAGCTGGTTTGGCGAGAGAGACACCGACAGCAACGATACCTGGAACAAAGAAAGAGGTCAGCGTACCCCACAAGCATGGCAGGACCTGGTAAGTTGTCGTGATGGTTAGCACACCGTAGTAGTATTTGGTGCACCCCAGCCAGACACCGATACCAGCCACCAAACCAATCACTGGAGCAAGGACTAAAGCTGGCTTGGACAGACGGCCCCAGAAAATCGTCAAAACCAGTGGAAGGATACCTGGACAAGTAATAATAGGAGTAGCGTAAGTGAACCAGGTGATATTGAGTCCGCTGTAGTTGAGAGCAACGGCAACACCGGCAATGAGAGCTCCGTGTGCGTAGACAGTAATGTGCGACATTCGAATCATCTGCTTGTTGGTGGCGTTGGGGTTGACGTAAGTCTTGTAGACATCGTAAGATAGGATACTGCTGACGGCAATGACAGACGACGAGACAGTACTGGTAACACTCATAAACATCTGCACTAGCAGACCGACAGTAGCGCCACGTCCAAGCAAAGCTTTGACCACGTACGGGTAGATATAACCTCGTGTGACCTCGTTGGAGGATAAGCCCTCAGGATAGGCGGGGAAGAATGGTTTCTTTTCAATGACGCTAGCAGCCAGACCCATGACGGAACCAAGAGCCCATGGAACTGAGAAAATGGTGACAGCGGCAATAAGGTAAGCAGGAACCGTGGCCTTTGGTGCCGAGGAGAATGTCTTTTGCCAGTATCCAGTATCCATGACGACGTTTGCCATGTTTGTGAAGCGCAGAAGCAGACCAAACATGATACCGCCATATGACTTGAAGGTAAGCAGCGAGCCCTCGTAGTTACCCTTGAGATGTCTGCCGCCATTCGTTGCAGCAACCTGATCGTACAGTCCGTGTATTCCACCAATGTGCTCGTTTTGCAACACGGCAATGGTGAAGTACATGATGAGAACCAAGGAAATGGCCGTGTGCACATAGTCTGTCAGGAAAGTGGCCTTGATACCACCGGCAGCGGTGTATAGAACCACACCGACAGGGATAAGGATCGTGGCGGCGACAATGTGCATTCCAGTGAGGGCTACAATGATCTGACTTCCCGCCAAAATCATCTTTCCGCCACCAATAATGTTGTTGATCAGGTTCAAAATGATGTAAATCACATGACCAGCTCGGTCGAACCGCTTCTTGATAATCTCAAGGGAGGTATGGGCGTTTGGAATCTTGAGCTTAGCTTGGATTCCAAGGACTGCCATCAATGCAATCTGGAACGACAAGCCGCTAGAGAACCAGAATGGGCCAGAGATGCCGTACAAGTAGCACTCCACGGTAGCGAAAACAGTCTCGTTGATCCACATCCATGAGGAAAACACCGCAGAAGTCGTCAAACCGATACCAACGCTTCTGTTGGCAACCATAAACATTTCTGCATTGTCTGAGTCTTCAGCTAGGTACCATTTTTGCAGCTTCACTGCTAGAATAATAACCAACGCGAATAGCGCACCAAGGCCAATGATCATGCCATAGCCCGTACCTTGATCCAACAGGACCACTCCGTTGCCAAAATCAACCATACATCTCAGCAGACGAAAGCATTCTATTTTATCTTCAAACCATGGAAAACAGGCTGGATGATGAAATATCTGCGAGAATCACAAATTTCGGCTTGGCTGTAATCAATTGGGCAATGATTCACCTGTCAGCGGTCTGGGCAACTATTCCAAACTTTAAATTAAGTCCCTGCAACGGCTGTAGGCGGCTCAGGTACCCAGAGTTTATCCGGCCGTGTTCGGAAGCACGGCAAGCTTCCGGACAATTCATGGCAAGCTACCCGGGTCTGCCTGGGTTTGGCTTTCAGGGGGTAGCTTCAAAGTGTTTATCGAATCATAGTGCTTATAGCAGTGATGACAGCATCCTACTGCTGTCGTCGTCCACTGAAGAGCCTGAGGCTACAACGATAAGTCACTGGCCATCAATGTTGCCCCCAAGATTGGTACCAGAGGACGCCATCGCCCCGTGTACTCAAACTGATCGTCTTGGCTTTTCTATTGCATAGAAACCGTTACTTATGCCTCCATGTTACAGCCGTGTATCAGTCCGGGTAATTTCGCTCTATCGCTTGCTGGTACATTGTCAATTCACGCCTGAGCGTTATCGTGTTATCGGCATATCGCCGATAGATAAGGATGTGACTCATGATTGGCCGGTGTTCGTTTACCGATCACGTGATGCGATATTAAACAATCACTGATGAATCCATGACTGTTATTGAGATTTGGCTTGCGATTTGACTGAGATGGAGACGGCTGAATAGCCTAGGGTTTTAGTTAGGGCCGCATGCACGAGCTTGAACCAGCGGAAGTTTTCAAGTCTAGCGGGCGACCGGTATCGGGCGCGAAGTCGCGCGGAAAAAATCCATTATTTTGGATGCACAGTTAACAGAATTGGATATCTGCAGCTGGCAAATAGCCTAACTCAGTATGGCCACTTAACCGAATGTTCAGTGATGACTACATTGAACCAGTTTATGCTGCTGGTGAGCCTTGTTTTGCCGTATTGTGCTAACTAGTGCCGACAGGTCAACAAAAAACAAATTCAAGTGCCCAAGAGTATATATGTTCGGCTGAGAGCCTTGGAACAGCAGGTCAAGTCAGGAGACAATGGCTTGAATAGGCCCTCTAACGCAGTAGACTTGGAACTTTGGACTGCCAGAGAGAGCGTCCGTGGGAAGAGCGCCAATGAAGCGGCCTCAGAGTAAGTATAGGATGGCGAACTTGTCTAATACAGATACGTCACCACAGTGCAGTCATATCTTAGGTAAAGCATAGTTCATTAATACACCGGCCCGTGCAGAATGGTTGTAGTTCGTTATACATCACTTCACACGGGTGCTAGCTCATCAGCAAATTGACCGCCCATTCAACGCTCAATGTCCTCAGGTCTGTATACGTCTGTCCGATACCGACAAACAGGACCGGAATACCCGTCGAATATGTCATGTTGACGATGGTTCCAATCATATCTCCTACGGTATCGCACTTGCTGATGAGGAAAAAGTCCAGGTTCCGATTCTTTCCGAACGCAGCGTTGAAGTTTCGAGCCTGTTGCACCGAGTCAGTGCCCACCAGTGCCTCTCCAACCATGATAATCTTGTCAGGGGCTGCGAGGTTGCCAAACTTCTCCAGCGAAGACATGAGTCGGTCATCGTTGTGTCTTCGTCCAGCAGTGTCAATCAGAACCACATCGAACCCGTTTTGTCTTCCAAACTCAATGGCCTTTTGCGCAGTAACGGCAGCGTCCTTTCCGTATCCCTGGTCGAAAATCTCCACATGACCGCTGCCCAGTCGCGTAGTAAGCTCCTTCAGTCGATTGACGTGAACTTTGAGCTGCTCAACAGCACCGGATCTGAAGGTATCGCATGCAGCAACCAGTACTCTGTATTTGTTTTGCAACAACCAGAAGCCCAGTTTTGACAGGTTGGTCGACTTGCCGACACCGTTGACACCAACCACAGAGATAACGTACGGCCTTCCTGGGTTCTTTTTGTTGGCAGCAACCCGGGTCTGAACCTCGTGAAGCAGATCGAGCGACGTGCTTGGTGTGAGAATTCGTTTCAGGGCCTCTGTCATGGCTGTTCGCACTGTCGTCTCAATAGAAGTCCAGCTCTGGGTCTTGGATCCAACTAAGCTCTTATCGACCACACTGCAAAGGTGATCAGCCACCTCGTTGGCCACGTTCTTCTTCATAAGCTGCTCTCGGGTAGCAGCCAGCGCTTTGCTCAGGTCTTCAGGGCTCAAAGTCTTGCCTCCAACAAACTTCTTCAGAAACCCGAAAGCCTCCTTGGCCTGTGGAACACCAGAAGTAGTCTTTGTGTCCAAAATATCGTGCAACTCTGAAGACAGCTCCTTCAGCACAAATTCTCCCTTCTTGTTGGCAGCACCATACTGGTTGATGTCAATATCCTCCACTTCAGCCGTGCCGGCAGCGGCCTTCGAGCTGGAATAGTCCAAAACCACATCGTCATCCGACTCTTCAGCCATACCGTCCTCGCCCCATCGTCGTCGTGCTTTCTTTGCTTTAGCCTTCTCCACAACAACAGGCTCCTTCTTCTTGGCTCCTCCTCGTCGCGATTTCCTGCCCTTTGGAGTTGACAGAGGGCTCTCGTCTTCTTTCAACTCTTCCTTGTGATCTATACTCTCATCGTGTTCAACTGCTTTTGCATCTTGCTTAGGCTGTGGCGTCTCCTTTGGCTTCGCGGCATGGCTAGCTTCTAGCTCCTTCAACCGCACATCGATCAGAGCATCAAACTTGTCTAGTTCCAAGTCAGATCCTGCCAATTTTCCACCCGTGATATTAGCCTTGATCTCGTCCTCGTAAAGGGAAACAAAAATGGTCTGTACATTCTCAATCAATTGACCAACGTAGCTCAACTGCAACAGCGACCGGTACACCGCCACGAATATCAGTTCCAAATCGTTCAGAACAAGATACTTGACTGTGTAATTATCGCTGTAGTAGGTCTGCGAGCTCTTCTCTCCTCTAGCAGCCTTATTTTCAATGAAAACCTCCGATACTAGTGAGTTGACCACGTTCTTCCATTCAGCCGTGTCCGATTGGCTCTTCTTCCACACAACAACGCCTCCAGTGGTGAATATTAGTAGATCAATCATTTGTTCAGGCTCTTATTAGATTGTCGTTTCGTAAACCAGTCCCCTCTTATAATGTTACCTGCTGATATTAAATGACCATAAAAGTGACGTTGCCATATGGTACTCCCAATTAGGAAATGTGGGTTAGGGCCTGGAACTGGATAGAATGACGGGCGAAGGGCTAGGGTCGATATCTGTGTTCTTTGTACCGTGAACGCTCCTTCTTGCTACTTGACAACTGTTGGTAGGTAATAGTCGTGGCCAGTTTAGCCTTAGGTCCTCAAGAGGCGTCCAAAGGATACCCGTTACAGAACACAGCGGCTTCATGGATTCAAATACTATCAAGCTACATTAGCCGCCCAACCGTATTTTTGTCACTTGAACTCGCGATTAGTCGCTTTGGACCAGTCGAGCTCAATACAATACAATACAATATCACGTATCACGTGACCATTTGTATCACGTGATCTCCGCGGAGATTGGCGCCCGAGAACGTCTGCCTGAGCAGAGCGCAGTTGAGATGTTTACACGTTTTCCTCACGCCATTGATTGCAACGAGGAATTGAACAGGATGGGGTCGTTCTTGATAACGGTTTGGCATGATTTTACCTAGCGGGCTGCGTGGGCAGTCACTGAAACTATACAGGGGAGCACAACTACAACACCTAGTCTTGCTTATACCAGCCGAGAACGCCAGTTTCTCCACTTCAATACTCCTTCTATCGGTATTGTGCGAAATGAGGCAGTGAGAAAGACGCGCGCACACGTGACCTGACAAAACCCAACTTCCACGCGAGAATACCACGACCGAGACGATACCGTTTACGTGCGATCTGATTTTACATTGCAGTGTTAATCGGAGGCGGGTGTTTTATTTTATATCGGATTGGAAACCACCATTTGATAAGCCCGTACAGTCTCGATCGATAACGACCTCTAGTGATTAAGCGCGGCGCATGATAAGATAACGAATGTCAAAGCGCAAGAGATCTGGAGACCTGTCGTCAGGGTCAGAGGAGGAGGTTGTCAACAACAGAGGCTCACGTCGTCGACCCACGACGCGTGCTAGTTACATTGACCCAGAGTCGGACGAGGATGAGAAGGGTTCAGATGAGGTGGAACCCAAATTTCCCATCAAGCTACGCATAGGTTCACGTGCAGCACGGAAGCTTCAGCAGTCTATGGATAGAGAGGAGGAAGACGGAGAAGCTTTAATACCGATGCCTAAACGAGGACGCGTCGGTAGGAAGTCTATAAAGAAACAAGAGCCGGAGTCAGAGGCCGAAGCTGAGCCGGAACCAGAAGTGCATGAATCAGAGGATGAGGCACCCCGACGTGCAGGAACGCGTAGCCGACGTGTGAGGTTAAGAAGCCGTTCACGAGGTTCACGTGTGAACGACTCCGAGGAATATCAAGAGGACCCATCTGAAGAGGATTTGTCCACCGGGACGGACAGCGATGTGGTGGAGGAAGACGACGACCGACGTGACATGCGAGGGTTCATTCACGATTCAGACGACGATTTCGGATATGCAAAGAAGAAGAAAAAGAAGAGACGAAACCACAGACCTACCCGGCAACCCTCACGCCGAGTACAGCCATCCTCAGATTACGAGTTTGATGACGATGAAGACGATGACCGAGGTGATTTGCTAGAGGAGCTTCACGACCTGCGTGATGAAATAACGCCGCCACCGGAACGACGAAAACACCTGCGAGCACGAAAAGAAGTTAATTACCAGATACTACCCCCACCGCCCTTGGACGAGCCCATGGAGCCAGCTGGTCCATCGCCACGAAGACCACGGCCCAGCCAGGCACTGCGAAGACTGTTTCCCACGACAGGTCCGTTCGGTGGCAGCGACGTTGTATCGATCTTTGGTGGAGGAGTTGCGCCAGGCCCCGACGCAGTGCCTGTCGGTGATTCTGACGATTCCGACGATGAAAAGATCAGGCCATTCGGTGCTCCAACGGGAGGTGGCGTCACTCCCTTTGGTAAAAGCAAAAAGGCCATCTCAGCGGACTCAGACCCTCTGGGCGTCGACATGAACATTGACTTTTCGGCAGTCGGTGGTTTGGATACCTATATCAACCAGCTAAAAGAAATGGTTAGCCTTCCATTGAGATATCCTGAGATTTACCAGCGATTCGGCGTCACACCTCCGCGTGGTGTCTTGTTTCACGGACCTCCAGGTACCGGTAAAACTCTCATGGCGCGAGCCCTGGCCGCCAGTTGTTCCGCTGGAGGCAAAAAGATCACGTTTTTCATGCGAAAGGGTGCAGACTGTTTGTCCAAGTGGGTCGGTGAAGCAGAGCGGCAGCTGCGATTGCTCTTTGAGGAAGCTCGAAATCAGCAGCCGAGTATTATCTTCTTCGATGAAATCGACGGTCTGGCGCCTGTCCGGTCGTCCAAGCAGGAACAGATCCATGCTTCTATCGTCTCTACATTACTAGCATTGATGGACGGTATGGACAATCGAGGCCAGGTCATCGTCATTGGTGCGACCAACAGGCCAGACTCTGTTGACCCAGCCCTTCGACGACCGGGACGGTTTGACCGTGAGTTCTACTTCCCATTACCGGACATCGACGCCAGGAAGAAGATTCTTAGCATCCACACAAAGAAGTGGGACCCGCCTATCAGCGAGGACTTTTTGCAAAAGATTGCAAAACTTACCAAGGGATACGGTGGTGCAGACTTGCGGGCGTTGTGCACGGAAGCGTCTCTCAATGCCATTCAGCGACGTTACCCACAGATTTACATGAGCGAGCAAAAGCTCAAGATTGACCCTCAGTCGATCCACGTCAGTGCGGCGGACTTTATGAAGTCAGTCGAAAAGATCATCCCCTCTTCAGCACGGTCCACGTCGTCAGGTGCGGAGCCCATTCCGCAGCGCATTGAGCCACTACTGCATTCGACCTATGGACAGATTCAAGAGAAGCTAGACCATCTGTTCCCCAAGCGCAAGAAGATGTCGCCATTCGAGGAGGCGTTGTATGAAGATTTTGGCGACGAGCCAGACGGAGGATTCGCTAGGCATGAGGCAATGAAAGGTCAGTACCAACCCGAACAATGCGAGAAGTTACTAACTTAGGCTTTCAAACAGCGAGAATATTTCGACCAAGACTGCTGGTCTGCGGTGAGGCTGGTATGGGCCACCAATACATCGGTGCCGCTATCCTCCATCACCTAGAAGGGTTCCACATTCAGAGTTTTGACCTTGGCACAATGCTTAGCGACTCCGCTCGGACTCCAGAGGCATCGCTTGTTCAGTTGTTGATTGAGGTCAAACGACATACGCCCAGTGTAATCTTTATCCCAAATATTGACACATGGTTCGCAGCCATGAGCGATGCTGCCAAGTCGACGCTGATCAATGTGCTGAGGACTATCAGCCCTACAGACCAGATTCTATTGCTTGGGCTGATTGAATCTCCATACGCGGATGTTCACCCGCAGATCAAGTCTCTCTTTGGCTACTCTTCAGAAAACATTCATTCGCTGGGAATGCCTGGCGATGGTGCGCGAAAAGAGTTCTTTGAACAAGTGGCTAATTACGTGAAGTCTAAACCCACCGACTATCCCGACATTGAGAACCGTCCAAAGCGTGTTCTAGAAGAGCTGGAAGTTGCACCACCACCTCCAGAGCGAGAATTGACCAAGTCCGAACTAAAGCAACAGGAGAAGAAAGACATGCAACTCAAGAACTTGCTCAAAGTTAAACTGGGTGGTCTCATGGATCTGTTCAAGACCAAATATAAGCGATTCAAGAAGCCGCCAATTGACGATGCATTCCTGGTGCATCTGTTCGAGCCTGATCCACCTACGGAGAACGGTCCAGTAGAGCACGCTTTCGTCAAGTCTCCAACCGACGACATGATTCTGGAGGTCGCCACGGGAAAGAAATATCACAATATTGACTTGGAAATCATCGAAGAGCGACTGTGGAATGGATTCTTCAGTGAGCCCAAGCAGTTCCTGAAAAACATTGAGATGATTTTGCAGGATGCAAACACACACGGCGACAGAGAGAGACTGGTCAAGGCCTCAGAGATGTATGCGAATGCTCAAGTAGCCATCGAGGACATGGGAACAGTGGATCCGCAGTTCGTTCAGAATTGTAAAGATATGCACCAACGAGAGATTGAGCGTCACAAGAAGCGAATGGAGGCTATTGAGGCTGCCAAGGCCAACGCCGAGTCTTTGCTAGGGGATTCCCTGGCACCAGTTTCTGTGGTCGAGGTGACGACTACAGTTGACGTTGAGGTAGATGCGCCAGTGCACACTGAGAATACTGAAGAGGGCGAGCCTCAGAGTGAAGCTACTGAGAACGGTTCTGTCAATGGCAAGCTTGTTGCACCGGCTGATAAATCAGTCGAGGAGTCTGAGCTAGTCTCTGAGGAGAATGGAGACGGTAAAGAGACCACTGAAGAGAAAGAAGACATCGAAATGGATGACGCTGAGCCTACTGAAGAAGCTGACAAAGCTGGTGATGAGTTAAGCGAGGAATTTAACGACCTTGATGGTTCGTCAGAGCTCAAGCAGCCTGTGGATTGTGCGCTGCCTGGGCCTATTGAACCTATTCCGGAAGCTGTCTTCATTGTGCCTGAGCCTAAGGATCCGACTCCAGAGCCAGATCTCATCCTTGACCTGGACAAACTGGACGACTTTGAAGATCGGCTGGTGAAGGACACAAAGGATCTGACGATTGAGCAGCTTGAACAAGTGAACGCTTGTCTAGTGGATTGTGTTTGGGCTGAGAGAATGTCGTGGGACCGAGACCAAATCATCGACAAACTGGAATCCAAGCTCACGCAGATTCTGGACATTATAGTAGCAACCAAAAAGTCGAGTCTAGACTTCTACGACTAGACAACTATAGAATTGAACTAAGTTCATGTATTATTTAACATAAATATGCATCTTCATCTCACATTGCTTTCTCTATTATTGTGAAGTTATGCGGAGGAGTCCTCCAATAGCTGGGCCACCTCAAGGACCAACTGATCATCGCCGTACTGTCCCAGCACCTGAATACCCACTGAGCCACTGTCAGTCTTCCATGGGACCGAAATTGCCGGGATTCCAGCAAGGTTAGCAGGAACAGTCAGTGCGTCGTTAGTGTAAGCCTCCACAGCCTCTTCCTGTCTCACGTCTTCGTGTCTTGGGGCCCGGGTTCTAGCGGTGGGCATGATGAGTACATTGACGCCATCAATACTGTGGTTGCCAGACAGAACATTGGTGGTGGCAAACACAGAGTCGAACTCGTTTCGGAGCTTTCTTCGGACTTTCTGAGCCTTCTCAAAATGGTTGCCGTAGGAGCCAGCGTTGAGGTTATAGGTTCCCAGCAAGATTCGTCGCTGGACCTCAGTTCCGAATGCTTGTGTTCTCGTTGGGGCGTACAAGGTGGTCTCTCCGTTGCCGTCATCTGCCCTGTCCTGATCAGCTCTGAATCCGTAGCGTAGACCGTCGAATCTGGCGAGATTAGAGGAGGCTTCTGCAGGAGAGATGATAAAATATGTGGGTAGGGCGCTCTTCATTGATGGAATCGACACAACGACAACCTCGTGGCCCAGCGTTCGCAGGTAATCCAGAGCCTCGAGCCAAGCTTCCCGGACCTCCGGAGACAAATCGATGATAGCCTCCTCCACGATTCCGATTCGCAGCTTTGAGGTTCTGTTGCTTGCAACCAAGGAGACCTGGTCCCTCAAGGTTGGGCTTAGTGACGTTGGGTCCTGGTCATCGTGCTTGTTTAGAATATCAAAGGCCAGCTTCACCAGGGAGACCTTCTTAGCCATAATTCCCACTGTGTCAAGCGACTGAGCATAAGCGACCACCCCGTGTCGCGAAATGAGACCATAACTAGGCTTGAATCCCACGATGCCGCAGTAGGCACTGGGCAGCCTGACGGATCCACCAGTGTCACTGCCGAGAGCGATATCGCACATGTCGGCGGCGACAGCGGCGGCGGAGCCGCCGGATGAACCACCCGCCGAAACTTCGTCCTCGGGGAAGAGAGGGTTCATGACGGGTCCAAAGTAGCTGTAATCATTGTTGGTGCCCATGGCAAACTCGTCCATATTGGTCTTTCCCACAACAACAGCGCCAGCCTTCTTCAAAATAGACACTGGGGTAGACTCGTAGGGACTGACATAGTCTTTGAGAACCTTTGATGCGCAGGTTGTGGGCAGATCAGTGGTGCAGTAGTTGTCCTTGATGGCGACGATCCGGCCTCGGAGTCCCAGCTCTTCCTTCTGGAGACTTTCAACAACCTCCTCCCTGACAGTATCGGGGTTCCGTAGTGAAATGAAAGCGTTCACAAAAGTGTTCTTGAGGGCGATGTTTGATAGGCACGTCTCGGCCCTCTTGATGAGTGCTGAGCTTGCGGTGGACATTTGTGTTGGGGTTAGTATTATCTTCTTGTTGATTCCTTGGTCGTCCCTGGTAATAATAATGAGTTCCAAGAGAAGGGATGCGGAGAACCGGGCAATACGCTGCTATCTATACGGCAAAATATTCCAGGGTAAGGACCCGGGTCATCGCCGCACCATAAGCGTCAAAAGCCGTTGGTCACGTGAGACATCATAAATAGAATGTGGAGAGATAATTTAGGTCATGTGAGATGGCTATGTTTACGGGTGTATAAAACTAATGTGAAGAATGTGACTTACACGGGAGAAATCACGGGGGATTAAAGGTCGGGTTACGAATAGAGGGGCGGCGACTCGGGTTGCCGTGGACCTCAAAATGGTGGGTCTAAGCGAGTAGCTATGAAGTGTAGGGTATGTAACCCCTGTAATGAGGAAATGTGGGCGTAGATCAACGGTTCCCCGGCGTTATTCGTCTATATTTATGCAATTCACCGGCTTTATCGTTACTCGGGTTTAAGAATGAAGGCCGATTTTCAACGTTTACTGTGAGTGAGAATTCTTCCGCCGCCGTACCAAGTTGTTCCCAATTTCAGCTCCAGTCGGCCTTGATTCATTTCGACAGAGGGTGCGTCCAAATTATCGTTTAGCGCGTCTATAACGGATACCAGACGCTGAACTTCATGAGCTTCAGGCTGCGCAATGAACCGACAAAGAGTCATGTGAATAGAAGCCCCGTTTGAACAGACGCTAGTCATCTCGTTGTAAAGACTCTCTCTGACGTCGATGAGGAGCTGGTCTCTTGAATAGTCCGACACAAACGTGATCGAGATAGCCGTGGCATCTACTCTCAGCCTCGGTTTGATGAGACGAGCATCGCGGAGGGCTTGATTTAGCGTCCGCTGAATATGGGTTGGATTTAGAGAATTGGCCAGCTGTTCAGCATCAAATCTCGTCATTCCTCGCTGGCCGAGTTCCACAATCGTCAAATGCAGCGAATCAGTCTGCTTAATGTAGGTGTCCAAGAACTTTGATTGAATCACCCTGATCTTGTCGATTACGTGCTTCGCCGGTACAAACACAACAACGAGGCCATGTCGATTGTCGGGAACTGACTCAATGTTTGCCAGAATCGTGTCAACGTTGAGAACTGGATTGGCGAGCAGAGCATCCCTTCCAGCGCTCACGCCTGAGTCCCGTAGAGACTCTTCTGTGCAGGCATTGAGCTGTTTCTTCAAGTCGGTGAATGGATTCATCTCATTCTATCGCTCATGTTGAGGTTGATTTGAAGGGTTAGGGACATCACACCACACATGAGCAAGTACTCCACATTGCCTGATGTGGATCTGGATTCACTGGACGTGTACGAGACGCCTGATGTGCCAGAGCTAGTAAATGTGAGTACTCGATTGTGACGAAGCTGACAAGACTGGCGGGCCGGCCCACGTGCGAAGACCGTCTATCGACGAAGAAGCATTGACACGCGACGCGGCCGTGTTTGAGTCGCAGGTGGACAGCGGCGATGCTGATTTCTCGGGAAAGATCGGTAATGGACGAAGAGCTTATCGTGTCAACAAGAATGAGACGGTGGAGGCGCGAATCGCTAGGCTGCTGAGGGAGGTAGAAGAGGTGAAGCTAGAGCTAGGGGAGGATGGCGCCGGACAGGTTGAGAAGGTTGAAGTAGAGCTGAAGACAGTTTTGGACTTGAAGCCAAGGGAATTGGGGTTGTACAAAGAATTGGGATCCGCACGGGAACGTACCAAGTGCATTCAGGAAGACAGCTCAAAAGTCACAGAACAAACAAAGCTACTAGTCTCGCTGGAATCGCGACTGGCCACTGTGGAGAAACTGATCGGACTCAACAATGGCGCTCTGGTGATGGATCTTAAGAGGCAGCCGCTGTCCATAGCGCTGTACGACATTCAGCGTCGAATCACCTTGCTGACAAGCTCGCCTTCTGGGCTAGAGAAAGCCACGACACGACTAAAAGAGATGATTGTCTCGACGGAACGAATACGCGCGTTGAGACATCAGCAGAAGCATGAAGAAGAGACAGATGTGAGCGCACAGGAGATGAAGCTGAGGGTCAATGCTATATACGACAAGCTACAGAGCCTAGGTGGATTGAGTACACTTGTGCCGGCGCTGATTGAAAGGTTGAAGAGTCTACAAAACGTTCACGCGGACGCTGGCACTGCCCTGCAAATTGTGAAGGACATGGACGCGACAATTGATGGCATAAGAACGGATATGAATGCATGGAGGGAGACGTTGGCAAAAGTGGAGGCGAAGATTGAGGAGTTTGACAAGAAGGCTAAAGTGAATAGAGATGAGATGGAGACTTGGGTCAAAGGTATGGAGGACAGGTTGTCCCGAGCGATAGCGAGGGACGTGGCGCTGGACAGTTCTGTACCGTGAGTGCACTTCACCCCACTGGTATAGTAGCAGCTGAAGTTGATAGGTAGTCATTGTACTGTAGACAAACTCACAGAATCCATAGTTTGCACGCGGCCAGAAAGTGAGCCGCACGGCGTGACTAACGTTGACTGTGGAGGCAATACATATATCGAGGCATCGCACAATTGTACTACACAGATTGCGATGGGCACGTTTGAGGACTTTTTGGTCCTGTTGGACCGTATGAAGGAACAGACGGCGAAGCTGGAAGTTCCCGTGCTTGACGACGATTTCGACAATGATTTCCTCGAGTTGGACCTGAGCCCTAGCGAAAGCGAAGAGTCTAATGGAGGCTTACACTGGCTAGATGATTTGTGTACGCAATTCGAGTCCCAGACGCCATCTTTTGGTGTGGAGGAATTAAAGCAGATGCTGATGGAAACGCTAAAGTCGCCTAGCAGCGATGAAGAGCTACAGGATACATTGGCAGGGATTTTGGGTTACGAGAACTTGGAGATGGTGATTGAGTTGATTCAGAGGAGAAAAGAGGTCATTGAGCATGTGAGTATGCAAGCGGACTTTGAAATTTGTGGCTGCAAACTAACGTAGACTGAGGTTGATGAGACCGAAGCGTACCACCAGCAGGCGCAGAGCATGATTGATGAAAAGCGACGGCAGAATCGTCGAGATCTAGAAGAACAAGCGTCTAGACTAGAATGGGGAGTCGTTGATCCAACTTATCCACATGTTTATCGAAGTCATGCCGCAGGCAGCACGCTTAGTGCCTTCGGAACTAAGTACAGTCTGCCTGCTGGGACCACCCGGGAACAATACGAATTGCATGAGGAAGTCATTATTCCGTACTCCAAGACGAGTCCTGATCGGTTCGGCGGAAGAATGATTACTATTGAGAGCCTTGACATGTTGTGTCGGGGCACGTTTGCCAAATACAGAACCCTCAACAAGATGCAGTCGCTAGTCTATCCAATTGGCTACGAGACGAATGAAAACATGCTGGTTTGTGCGCCCACTGGTGCTGGTAAGACTGATGTAGCGCTGCTCACAATTCTCAACTGCATCAAACAACACAGCACTGAGTCAGACGGTGTATTTGACATTGATTATGACAACTTCAAGATTGTGTACGTGGCGCCATTGAAGGCGCTGGCCGCTGAAATCGTGGAGAAGATGGGCAAGCGACTGGCTTGGCTGGGTATCAAGGTTCGAGAACTCACAGGTGATATGCAACTCACGCGAGCGGAAATCAGCGAGACACAGATTATTGTCACTACCCCAGAAAAGTGGGACGTTGTCTCACGAAAGGCTACCGGTGATAACGAGCTGGTGCAGAAGGTGAAGCTGCTCATTATCGATGAGGTGCATCTGCTTCACGAAGAACGAGGTGCAGTCATTGAATCTCTAGTGGCCCGGACGCTGCGACAGGTTGAAAGTACTCAGAGCATGATTCGTATCATTGGTTTGTCGGCTACGTTGCCCAATTTCCTGGATGTCGCCGAGTTCTTGCGAGTCAACACGCAGATGGGTCTGTTTTACTTTGACGCTTCTTTCCGACCGGTTCCGCTTGAACAGATGTTTGTCGGAGTCAAGGGAAAGGCAGGCAGTAAGAAGGCAATGGAGAACATTGACATTGTTGCCTACGAAAAGCTCGTTGAGCAGCTGAAGGAGGGCCATCAGGTGATGGTGTTTGTGCATTCGCGAAAGGACACGGTCAAGACCTCACGGACTTTCATGAACATGGCTCAGAAAGAAGGCGACGCGGACTTGTTTGACTGCAGCGAAAGCGAGGCCTACACGAAGGCAGAGCGTGACATGGCCAAGTGGAAGAATAAAGACATGAAGGAGCTATTCAATGGCGGTTTCGGTGTTCACCACGCTGGTATGCTGCGTTCAGAGCGAAACATGACTGAAAGACTCTTTATGGAAGGTGCGATTCGAGTCCTGTGCTGTACTGCCACCCTCGCCTGGGGTGTCAATCTTCCCGCTGCCGTCGTCATCATCAAAGGCACCCAGGTGTACGACGCAAAGAAGGGTGGCTTCGTTGATCTAGGCATTTCTGATGTGATTCAGATCTTTGGTCGAGCTGGTCGTCCGCAATTTGAGAAGTTTGGTACCGGTATTTTGTGTACTACGTCTGATAGACTCGCTCACTACCTGGCTCTGATAACGCAGCAGCATCCAATTGAATCACAATTGCAGAGCAAGATTGCCGATAATCTCAACGCCGAGATCGCGCTGGGCACCGTGACAAACGTCGACGAAGGTGTCCAATGGCTTGGATACACTTACTTGTACGTGCGAATGCGTAAAAACCCGCTTGCATACGGTCTCAACTGGAACGACGTTTCTGATGACCCTCTCCTTGGAGAACGAAGAAGACAACTGATTGTCGCAGCGGCCACTCGATTGCACACGGTCCAGATGATCATCTTTGACAACAAGACCGGCAGCTTTGTGGCCAAGGACACCGGCCGAGTCGCTTCAGACTTTTACCTACTCAATAGCAGTGTGGAGGTTTTCAACACCATGATGAACCCGCTCGCAACCGAGGCCGATGTGTTGGCCATGATTTCCATGAGTGGCGAATTCGACGGTATGAAGGCGCGAGAAGAGGAAATGAAAGAATTGACTGCGCTGCGAGATGACCATGCACCTTGTCAGGTCGCTGGCCAGCTCGACAGTCCACAGGCAAAAGTCAACATTCTGCTGCAGGCATTCATCTCAAAGGTCATGATCAACGATTCTGCATTGGTGTCCGACGCCGCCTACGTTGGTCAGAACGCTACCCGTATTGCAAGGGCCTTGTTTCTGATCGCACTAAACAGACGATGGGGCCGTCTCGCTCGAATGCTGTTGGCTCTCTGCATTTCCGTCGAGCAGAGGATCTGGTCCTTCCAACATCCTCTGGCGCAGTTCCCTGATCTGCCATTGCCAGTTCTGCGAAACCTCGAGAATAGCAACGTCAGCATGGACACTCTCAAGGACATGGAAATTTCTGAGATTGGTGACCTGGTGCATAACCATCGAATCGCCAGTAAAGTGGCCCGGTATGCTGATAGATTCCCGCTCCTCAGCATTGACGCTAGTATTGCTCCAATCACCAAGAACGTTCTTCGAGTGCATCTTGAGCTCAAGCCGGATTTCAAGTGGGACTTTCAAATCCACGGCCGAGCAATGATCTTCTGGATCTGGGTCGAGGACTCTGAAAGCTTCCAGATTGCGCACTCTGAAAAGTTTGTCCTCAGCAAGGGTCAGATTGAAGACTCGCACGTTTTTGACTTTACGATTCCCTTGAGCGACCCATTGCCTGCTCAGGTTGTGGTCAGAGCTGTTTCTGATCGTTGGTTGGGCGCAGAGACTTCCACTGCGGTGTCATTTCAACATTTGATCCGGCCAGATACGGATCCTATCCAGACAAAGCTGCTGAAACTTCATCCCCTTCCCGTCTCTGCACTCCAGGACCCTGTCTTGGAAAGCATCTACGAGGACAAGTTCCAGTACTTCAATCCCATGCAGACCATGATCTTCAACACTTTGTATCACCAAGACACAAACGTGCTGCTGGGATCCCCGACAGGTTCTGGAAAGACAGTGGCAGCCGAATTGGCGCTCTGGTGGGCGTTTAAAACCTACCCCAAGTCTAAGGTGGTGTACATTGCGCCGATGAAGGCACTGGTTCGTGAACGAGTCGACGACTGGCGGGCTAGAATCTTAAAACCAACTGGTAGAAACTTGGTTGAGCTGACTGGTGACTCTAGTCCCGATGCGGACAGTATTCGACGTGCCGATATCATCATCACGACCCCAGAAAAGTTTGACGGTATCAGTCGAAACTGGCAGACGCGAAAGTTTGTGCAGCAGGTGTCGCTGATTATCATGGACGAGATCCATTTGCTGGCCAGCGACCGAGGTCCAATTCTGGAGATGATTGTCAGCCGAATGAACTACGTTTCGGCCAAGACAAAGCAGCCGGTGAGGCTGTTGGGTATGAGTACCGCTGTGGCCAATGCAGGTGATATGGCGTCGTGGTTGGGCGTGAAGGATCATGGATTGTTTAACTTTCCTTCATCTGTGCGGCCTGTCCCGTTGCAAATGTATATCGATGGATTCCCAAACCTGGCTTTCTGTCCTTTGATGAAGACGTGAGTATATTGCACTGCGTTCGACGTTCGGCACTAACTAAGTATGAACAAACCAGCATTCCTGGCTATCAAGAGCCACTCCCCAAACAAGCCAGTTCTTGTGTTTGTTGCCTCGCGACGACAAACTCGACTTACTGCGGAAGACTTCATTCATCTCTGTGGTATGGAAGACAACCCAAGACGATTTCTCAAGATGGACGAGCGTGAGCTGGAGCAAGTTCTCAGCCTGGTCAAGGACGACACTCTGAAGTTGTCGCTTCAGTTCGGTATTGGCCTTCACCACGCTGGTCTGGTCGATCGCGATAGAAAACTCAGCCACGAGCTGTTTGCGGCCAACAAGATCCAGATATTGATTGCCACGTCCACTCTGGCCTGGGGTGTCAACTTGCCTGCCCATCTGGTCATCATCAAGGGCACCCAGTTCTACGACTACAAGATTCTGGGGTACCGAGACATGGAGCTGACCGACGTGCTGCAGATGATGGGCCGAGCAGGTCGGCCTGCGTTTGACACCAGCGGTACCGCCATGGTGTTCACCAAGGAGGCAACCAAGTCGTTTTACAAGTACTTCCTCAACAGCGGCTTCCCTGTGGAGTCGTCGCTGCACAAGGTGATGGAGGACCACTTGGGAGCCGAAATCAGCGCCGGAACAATCCGAAGCAAGCAAGACGCACTGGACTTTTTAACTTGGACTTTCTTGTTTAGGCGAATCCACAAGAACCCCACCTATTATGGAATCGAGGACACCAACCAGTGGGTCGGCCAGCTTGTCGATAAGACCATGGAGAACCTGGTGGAGTCCGGCTGTCTGACGGTGTTTGACGACGAGTCGGTCGAGCCCACGCCATTCCTAGACATTTCGTCGTACTACTACTTGTCTCACAAGACGATGGGAATGTTTAGAAAGAACATGAAGCCTGGCGCGACCATCGAGGACTGTTTGAGCTGGCTGTGTCTGGCCACGGAGTACGACGAGCTGCCGTGGCGACACAACGAAGACTTGATCAACGCCGAAATGAACAAGACGGCGAGATACTCCGTGGACGAGATGGCAGCCGAGGCGCGGTTCGGCATGATAGACCCGCACGTGAAGAGTTACCTGATGCTGCAGACATACCTGAGTAGGACTGCGATGCCTCTTCCCGACTACATTCAGGATACGGTTTCCGTTCTGGACCAAAGTCTGCGTATCATTCAGGCAGCAGTGGATACCTGTGCAGAGATTGGGTATCTCGACACGTGTCTCCAGTTGGTCCGCCTGATGCAGTGTATCAAGCAGGGTTTGTGGGACGATGAGCCGTCTGTGAACTGCCTTCCTGGAGTCACAGTGGGGAAAGTGGGTACGCAAAAGCTTACCCTGGATGAAATTGCCCGAAGCGGTAATCTGGATGCAGTTGCCAAAAAGCTTGGTTCCAAAAAGTTCGGCGAGTTTAAGCGGGTGGCAGGTTCGATCCCGGCCGTCGACGTCATTATCGAGGGCAAAGCTAGACTTGATGACGACAATAGAACATTTGACGTTGAGCTACGTCACGTGAAGAGGAGAACGGACTTTAGCATCCACGCGCCGAGGTTCCCGAAGGCACAAAAAGAATCGTGGTTTGTTATAGTTGGGTGCGAGAATAGGATTCTCTCGCTGAAACGGGTCAACCCGAGAGTCGGCTCCAGAATGACGTGCCGGGTGCAGCTGCCAGTGGGGGTCACTGAGGCAATAATTTATTGTATCAATGATGCCTTGGACCTGCGTTACGAGAAAACCCTTAGACTGGACTAGCCGGCTATCCGTTTTCCGACCGTTGAATTACCCGTCAGCTTAAGAACCTACATAAGCAATTAGATAAGTCAACGATAAGGATAAGATTATTTTCGTGCGTGATGACCTAGCGATTCTATTTTCGCGAACTTACCGTAGCCTGTGACACGTCCAGGGTACCTGATACACTCCTACAGCTACCCTTGTACCCCCGGTCATGGATTCGCATGGCATACTATCGCATACGCTATAAAACAAACACTTGGTAAGATGTTAACGTTGGCCTCATCTCGGATAGTCTCGGGCTCGGGGTTCGATAGGCTGTCGGTCCGCGAAAATTTTGTACGGAGTCGACTGCCGTTTTGGTGGAAGGAGTTATGTAGGCAACGTCGCCGTGGTACAGGCATAAAGCCGTATGCCGTAAACGCAGATTATCAACTAACGCTCGTACAGCGTAACACTTGTCACACATCTGCTGTCTATCAACCCTACCAAGTTTAGTCGCCATCAGTTGCTCTCAACGGGAAATGTGTCGTCGCTGTCTATCGCTGTTCATAGCCAGATGCACCCGTTATAGGTAGAATCGGATTATTATGCATAATCATACATAATGTCCAATAACACGGGCTTACCCCACATTGCTTTTTTTCTTTGTGTTTTAACGGGGAATCGTGGATAACGGTGTCGGGACCGGAGCGGCGTGCCGGTCTTAGCCGGAGACATTTCTAAACTGTGTGAGACCAGACAGGGTTTTAGTTATAGACGTCTCACTGCGGAGTAATTAATGCCCGAGTATACAATGCAAAAAAGTTTTATGTGATCTCGTATCTTGATGTTATGTTACGTATGTTTACATAGCGTTATGCTCTTCCATCACGTGACGGTTTATCCCCAAATAGGCGACCCGTCGAAAAAGCAATTATCCGAAATTATCCGAAAACGTCAAATTTTTCAAAACATGTCTAAGATGTCTCGGTGAGCTGACGTGCCAAGGCCCATTAGGTGCAGGTCAGGAACAATCAGATTCCGCGAATGATGTGGGTTTCTTGGTACGGAGAATTGACCAATTAGGAGGTTAGCGTTAGATTTACAATGTGTCGATAATAGTACTGTGGAGTGAAGTGTGGAGTGGAGTGTGGAGGTGCGGAGGTGATTGTTAGATACGGTTAAGCTTGGTGTTGGGTGTTGGGTGTTAGGCAGGGTAGTGGGATAAGGGGTGTTACAATGGAGTGGGAGGAAGCTTGGGTGTGATGGCACAATAGGGGCACACACCGAATGATGGTGATTAACAATGTCGTGATAGTGTAGTGACGGTAAAGTGAGAGATGGTTTCTCGTAGTGTCTAGTGTTTGGCGAGATATCTTGGTGAAGAGACTGCTGAGGAATGTTAAGACTAGATGTTAGGTATATTATAAGGAATGTATTATCTAGGTCTATTCTAGTGTACAATTAAAGAGAGATCATGCAAATGTACTCGCGTCTAAATCATCAATGCATAGAAGAAGGCGGCACGATTACTCGAGCTCGTCCTCCTCAGCTCGGGAAGCACACAACTGGTACTTTCCTCGGCCGTCTGGGCCGACCTCGTGCTCAATTGCCAGTCGAGACAGGTAAGAGACCATGTTCTCGAGCTTGGTGTCCTGGTGAGATCGGTTCTTTCGGCCCAGGTTGTTAATCCAGCTGATTCGGTTAAGGCAGAAGTAGACCATGGCGATGATGATGGTGACACCGATGGAGTAACCCCAGACGGCGACGACAGTGACAATGGAGGTAGCGCCGTTCTTGGACTGAACAGCCTTAGTCATTGGAGCAGAGATGACCTCCTCATCCATCCATCCGAAGACGGCGAACAGGGTAGACAGGACATCGACACCAAAGATGGCAACAACCAACTGCCAGGATGGGTAAGTCTCACCACCTCGGGTGACGAAGATAAGCCAGTTCTCAGTAAGGGAGATCTCAAGGAAGAGAATCTGCTGGACAGAGCCGAAGTTCTCAATGATACCACCGTTTGGCAGGAACATGGTTCCTCGGAGGACCCAAGTACCAGCGGCAAGCAAGACACCGAGGATAACGGAGATGATCCAGATCTTTGGCAGCTGCCACTCGACAGGTCGCTGCTCGTAGTGGGCATTGTCGTAAGCGACGGCGATGGTAGCCAGATCGGCGAACAGGGCAAGGAAGACAACAAGCTCAGCACCAACAGTCTCTCGAATGATGACCATAGAGGTAACCAGGTAGATCTCCAAGTGCAGACACAGGGCAATTCGGTACTGGACGTAGGCCTTCATTCGCTGGAAAATCTGTCGGGCAACCTTGATGGAGTCAACGATGGTGGACAGACCTGGGGCAAGGAAAACAATATCAGCAGCAGCCTGAGCAGCCTCGGTGGAACCCTCGACAGCAATACCACAATCAGCCTTCTTAAGGGAAGGAGCATCGTTAACACCATCACCAGTCATGGCAGTCAAGTGACCTCGCTGCTGCAGCATCTCAACGACCTGGTACTTGTGCTCTGGGAAAACCTCAGCGAAACCATCAGCCTTCTCAACCAGATCGTGCTGAAGAGCACCAGTCAGACCACCGGCAACAAGCTTCTCAGAGTTGTAGACCTTGGTACCAAGGGAAAGCATCTTACAGGTCTCCTTAGCAATGGCAATAGCGTCACCAGTCAACATCTTAACAGCCAAGCCAAGCTGCTGGGCCTCCAGGATAGTCTGAGCAGTGTCCTCTCGTGGTGGGTCAAACAGGGAAAGCATACCAAGCAGCTGCCAGTCCTCGTCGTTTCGCTTAACAGCAACACCGAGGGTTCGGAAACCTCGCTGGGCGAACTCCTTAGCCTTGAGAGTGTACAGGTCGGAAGTCTCCTTGGAGCAGGCAGACAGGTTCAGGATAGCCTTTGGAGCACCCTTGGCACAAGTGTAGGTAACACCGTCGAGCTCGCAGACAGCAGTGATTCGCTTAGAGACAGGGTCGAATGGAGCAAAAGACTTGGTAACCCAGCCCTGCTGCAGAATCTCCATAGCCTTGGGGAATCGCTTCAGAGTCAGGATGGTGACCTTGTCGATAGGGTCCAGGGACTTGATGTTGTGGGAAGAAGCAAGAGCGGCAACGGCCATCATCCAGTTGACATCGACACCCTCAGCAAGGTATGGCTCTCGGATAGACAGCTTGTTGGCGGTCAAAGTACCAGTCTTGTCGGAACACAGAATGTCGACACCAGCAAGGGACTCAATGGCAGTAAGCTTCTGGACGATAGCCTTCTTCTCAGCAAGGTAAGCGGCACCAACGGCAAGGGTAGTAGTGGTAACGACTGGCAGACCGACTGGGACACCAACAACCAACAGAATCAGAGTGTAGTGGAGCAAGTTAGTGGAGGAGTCCTCTGGGGTAGCCAGCTTCAAGTGTCGGTAGAAACCACCAATCCAAGCAATCATAATCCAGACAACAGCCAAAACCAAAAGAGCAGTTCCGATAGAGTTCATAATAGCCTTGAAGTGACCCTGGTCTTGGGCACCCTGGACCATGGAAGCGGTCTTACCAACGAAGGAGGACTTGGCTGGGGTGAGGACAACAGCGTAAGCCTTTCCTCGCTTGCAACCAGTAGTGTAGTAAACCATGTCACCCATGAACTTGTCCACAGCCAGGGACTCACCAGTGATGGAAGACTGGTCAGCGGCAATCAGGGCGTGGCCAACCTTGTGGGCGTGCTCATCATCCTCATCGTCATCAGACTTGTGGTCAGTGTTGGCATCAGAGTTGATGTACTCAAGGTAGTCGGCGTATCCGTTGGGGTTCTCGTAGTCGCAGATAAGTCGGGCATCACCTGGAATGGTCTGACCCTCCTCAAGAATAACAATGTCACCTGGAACAACCTCTCGAGCCTTGATCTCCTGCTCGTGGCCGTCTCGGATAACAGTAGCTCGCATAGCAATATCAGCCTTCAGGGAAGCAACAACATCGGCAGCCTGCTTCTCCTGGTACCAGGCGACAACAGCGTTCAGAATAAGGATACCAACAATAACACCAAAATCAATCCATTCTCGCAAGCCGGCGGCAAGGAAGACGGCAAGCTCCATAACTAAGTTAGTAATGTTTTCGGAAATGTCGATTTTTCTGAAGTCGTCAGAAAATTGCAATACTCACCATACAGAATTGGACCAGTGAAGAAACCAAGGAACTTCAGCAACATGTTCTCCTTCTCGGCAGTCAGCTCGTTCCAGCCGGTCTTCTTTCGTCGGTTCTCAACCTCAGCAGAAGTCAGACCCTGCTTAAGGTCGGTTGCGATCCAGGAGTCTGGGACGACAAAGGTGGTGACACCAGCGGCAGTCTTCTTCCATGGAGCGTACCATGGAGCGGACTTTGGAGCCTCGTCGTCGCCCTCAACCTCGAGGACCTCGTTCTCATCTCGGTAGGTAGAGATGTACTTGATGAGTCCAGTGTACTCGTCGAGTTTTTCTTCGTCGCCCAAAGGACGCTTCTGCGCAAAATCAGCGCCCGATTCCAAGTCAGCCATCTTCCGTTCGCAGTCGGGTATTAGTTTAAAAAGAGGAAATTGAGTAAGGGAGGGAAGTTCTTTTAAACTCTGGGATGCTGTACCGCGGTTAAGCGAGAAGGGAAAGATGAGAAACTGAGCAGGGGACTACGGGATATATATATCCTTCAGTTCCGTCTTGTCCATATTCACCCGGTTCCGAGGACACTGTGCATTGCTTTTTGCTAACGACAAAAAGAAAGTATCGGTCTTGCCGCGTAAATAAAGTTTCTTTTTTCCAGACAATCTTCCAATAAAATTTTGCCATTTAATTCCCTCAACGGTTTACCCGGAAGCGAGGAACTTCAGTAGCCAAACGCGCCAAAAGCAAGTTTCTTATTACTAGAGGTACTAGCACTTACGGGTAGGAAAAAAAAACTTGAAACTGCCGGTGTCGGTAAACGGGCTGCCGGTCGATAGTGATATTGATAGCGAGACTATGATGTCATTGGTGCCTGGACAACCAATTCTTTGACCAATTCAATTGTTAGCTAGCTGGCTTATGCCCAGCGGCCTCGCCCAGACGACCCGTAGCTAGTGGTGGTCCGCTGGGAGCCTCGCCTAGAGTACCACTAGCTCTTCACTGGGTTTTGGTGCCGTCAAAACATGCCGCACACCTTAGTCGGTCTCCGGCGGCACCACCACCCCATTGCGAGGCTACGACTCCTAACGCAGTTTACAGTATGGAATATCACGAGATAGAACCAACTGAAACAATTAGAAGATCAAACGAACAACTTGATACGATACCAGCCCTGCGAATAATGTAGTAAGTAACTTGGCGCTTGGCCGATGGACATCAAACAGAAATTTACTGGGCGCGCGTAGGTGTGAGGCTGTTGGGACATCAACAAACCCGAGATTACTGCGACGTAGTCTGGTTGGTGGGTGGTAGCTATGTATATAGAGGGTGTGATTGGATTGTATTTCATCTGTGCGACAAATAACTGCTAGCTAGATTTATGACGTACAAAAGCAGCCGTGTCCTGTGCTCCGTGATCTCCCAATTGGTATTGCACACAAAAAAGTCCTGCACTGAGAAAATGGTAGGTGACCAGAATAAGGCGCGCGTCGCTATCGATATCCATCCTGGGCTAAGAGATTGGGAGAACACGGACGCGGGTCGAGATCTGGCTTATCCGTTCCGACACACCGGGCGGTCGGCTTTTAGACCGACGTGTCACTACGATCGTCTTGTGCAAATCCCAGAATGCCCAGATCCAGGGTTCTTGTCTTTGTCATAGTTTCACTACGAAGCAGGGAACGCTCTGCTAAGAAAATTGCTAAGAAAGGTTTGATCAGCCTCGCCCAGCGAAACCGCGCGGCTGTGAAGGCGATAAGGCGATAATGCAGTAACACGCAGTGCATGTTTGAGATGAGATTTGACGGGTCCTATCCTAATCTTGGTGTTTGATGGGCATGGTTTTATGTACACTAAGATTGGTCTATTCATAGACTCACTGTAACCGTAGTTCACCCGTACTGGCCAAGGTCTACTCTGAAACCACCCTAACCCTAAAGTCCCAATTTTCAGTGCACCACGTTGTGGTTGAGTGTGAGCCGGTGTGTACAAGCAGCGTTCCAATGTCTAGCGAAGAGGATCTCTTTGACGAAAACGAGCAGATTTTTGGCGATGTTGCCGCGTCCCAAGATGCTGGCCAGCCATTGGTTGAGGTCACTATACCGCGATACCCCTCATCGTTTGAGCCCGAAGGTAGCAGCGCGTACTTTGCCCGGGTCCCTGCTTTCCTGACGTTAGAGCCCCAGCCGTTTGATGGAGACAAGTTTCTGGCCGATGCGTCTGTGGAGGAAGGTGGTGATGTTGGTTTGCTGAAGCTTCAGAACGCCATTAGGTGGAAGTACGGACGAGATGATAAAGGCAACATGACGAAGGTTTCGAATGCCCGGTTTGTCAAATGGTCTGATGGTACCATGAGTCTACAATTGGGTAATGAACTGTTTGATGTGGCCGAGAAGCCTTATCACGACACGTTTCTTGCTCTGTCGCATCCAAAAAATGAATTGCTGCAGACATCTGCTTTGCTCGACAAGACGATATCGTTTGTTCCCACGTCTACATCATCCCTCACACACAAATCGCTCACGGAGGAATTGCGAAGAAAGCAAGGCAAGATTTCTGTCGGTAACGTTGCTACGACTGAGGACCCCGAGAAGATCAAGCGGGCTGCTGAGAAGGCAGAGGAGATCAACCTGAAGGCCAGACGAAAGCTAGAGTCCAAGCAGAGACAGTTGGATGAGCGATACGGAAGCTCAAAGCAGAGCTCGTCCTCACAGCAAGCTTCGTACAGCGCGTCGCAGAGCTATTCTGCTGACCGGTACGAAGAGGACGATTTCGTTGTGGACGACGAGTCTGAGGAAGACGAGCGGGCCCAGCGACTGCAAGATCTCAAGAGGAGTGGTGCAAACAAGTACAGGCAAGAATCTGAAGACGAGGAAGAAGAAGAAGAAGGGGATGACAGAGACGAGAGGAAGGACACAAGAAAAAAGAGACGAATCATTGGAGAGAGCGACTCTGAGTAAGCTCTAAGTCATCTCAATTCGTCCACCAGCAGGGCTTACGTGTAGCCGCCAAGAATGGCAGTGGGGAAAACGGGTCACGTGGCTGTTCTAAAACCAGTGGACCCGTGAACGGTACGGCTACTTCGCCCTCGTCAATATCCGCACTCGCGTGCGGGCCCGGCAGAAAACCCTGGGGCGCATTCATAATTTATTGTACACTACGAATTGATCGTTACAAATCCCGCTGCGCTGCTATCGGGTTATCATCGTATTCTCGGATCATCTTTGCTGCGTAAAACGGCACGACAAGCGAGCACGGACGAGCACGGCGATGCCTTATATAGATGATCAGATAAGATTGATTTGCTCATTGATCACGGTGGCAATTGCGATTCGGTATCAGTTCAGCGATTCGCCGTGAGTAACGCAGGTACACTTCTATCGGTGGTTCCTTCTGCGCGTGCTGTAGCCGCTACGGGAGCGCCCAGACCGCCTTATGCCATGCCCAGCTGCCTTTGTGCTGAAATAGGCTATATAGTTGTCGAGACGGGAGAGATGGGTCCTTGGCGCGGCTTCTCCAGAATTTCTGAAGTGTGTGCGCGCCGGACACGGCGAGTGCCGTCGGTGCCTCTAAATACACCTATATAGACGCCAAGACAGCCACGAGTCCACCGTCCACACGGTTTTGCACGGTTGTTCACGGTTCTGTGACCTGGGCGACTTGAGGTAAGGCTATTCCCCACGGCGGGCATCACGGACACGGATCATAGTACGTTAGGTTTCTGTAAGCGTATAGCATTGTATTGAAGCTAGCAAGTATATAGTCCTGGTGGGCTTGAATACGCCAATTGACAGGAGATCATGGGCATTGCAAATCTGGTGATCATGTACAATGACAGCTGACGTTAATCATTGAATCATTATGCAAATCACGGCAGGGCTGCTCACTGTGACTCGCCGTGTTGGCCTGGTCCCATTTGCGTGGCAATTATGGAGCTCGCGGTAAAATGCCCCTAGCCAAGTCATGTCCCTGGTCGTGTGGTCTCTGGTGGAGTGTGGAGGAATCTTGTCCTTATCAGTGGGACTACGCGGTGCCCAGCGCGACGGGTTTATTGTCCTCGGTTAGCCCTGTCGGGAAAACGCCAGCCTTGACCTTGGCGGCTATTGTTTCACGGAACTCGTTTTCAACTGGCACCTGTGGTTCTTCATCCTCGGTTTCCCGGGCTGGAAATAATGCAATGTATTTCTGGCTCACTGGGAACTTGAGCACGTAATACCAGTCAATCTCGCACTCGGTGAGTTTCTTTGCCGCGCTCTTGCTTGATGGCTTAGCGGCAAGCTCCTTCGCAGCCTGTTTCAATCGTCTCATGGCTTTTTTCTTCTCAAAAAATCGCACCATGTGGTACTTTTTACCCAGAGTTTTGATCTTTTGCTGATCTTCAAGGTCTTTGATCTGAACCTTGAGTGCCTGGATAGCTCGCTCTGATTCCTGCTTCTTGGTGGCTTCCAGTTTCTCTGGGTTTCGCTTCAGCGTCCGCTCAATGTCCCGAATCTTCTTTCTCAGCTTAGCTACGCTAGTTACTCCATCCAGCGACTGCACTTCCTTCCGCGCCTGTTTCCTTCGAGCTGGTGGCATCACGACTAAGTTGATCTGACGTGATTATGATTGTCGGCTGATAGTGAAATTTTTGAGCCGCAGTAACCCTTACCCTGGTCCCAACCCAGTGAACCCGCGTCATCGACTCACCATCAGCCGAGCCATGAAACCATCTCCTCCACATCGAGAATTCGACATCTACAATGTAGAACCCTGTCACAAGACATCACTTCCACGTGATGAACAGATCACCGATTAACCGACCCCGGGTAATTCTTCAGCCAAGCCTAAGCCAGGAGAGAGCTCGGCGACAGGGCCCGTACCCGATCTTAGCATCGTACGATACATACCCTTGGTAGTAATCAACCTAAAGGCTGCCAAGGACGTCAGAAATCGGCTGGGCGTACGATTGACCTTGGGATACTTGATCGTCATTTGACTTATCTTGACAGCCAAGCGTTTCATGCTGGCGATCGCCCTGCCCCGTGGTAGTGCAAGGGATAGCGTGATAAGTACTGCGGAGATGACAGTCAAGTATGCCCAGCATTTTGATACGCCTAGCGCCCAGTGAAATGATCTTCCCTAGCCTACAGTGTAATTGATACGCTTAGCTAGCGATCTTACCAGCCAGCCAAGCGAAGCGCTTGCCACCTCTTACAATATGGCGAATTCTAATTTTAGAGTCACGTGGAATGCAGCAATCGTTAGTGCATCTGCGAGAAGTTGAATTGGTCCCCTCACCTCTCGATCCTTCACACACCAGGTGTTTAAAGCACTGTACAGTTAGTGTGCTGCAATGTGCGCAGCCAGGGTCTCTGGGGTACATGTGATCACGCGCGCCAGCCACTAAATTCCACTTGTTTCGCGCGCACGCGCTCCCTTATATTTGCCTCCCCTCCCACTTTTTTCATCCCTCTCGCCACCTACACACTAACTCAACACTGTAATAACAATGTCCGCCAACCTTGACAAGTCTCTCGATGACATCATCGCCTCTAAGCCGCGAGTTCGACGACACCGAAGCGCCGGTGTGAAGAAGACCACTGCTGGCCGAGGCCGTCCAGCCTCGACTGCCGTCTCCAAGAAGGCCGCTCCAGCTAGGTCCGCCCCAAGTGTCAACGCACTGACTGAAGTCACTAACTTGGCCGACAAGATTATTATCTCTAATTTGGTGAGCCCTAACGGATTCTGAGCGCACAATCACTCAACATCCGCACTTTATGCAAGTTCCCTGGGCATTGAAGTCGCCCCGGCCCGCGAGGGGCCTTATGGGGTCGTTTTTGGTTGTTCAACCATCCTGTGCTACTGCTCTTTTGAGAGTTTCTTGTGGAGCTTATGCTCATTGACAGCACCGTTACTTTTGGAGTAACTACGCGAACCTATGGGTTTAGGGCGCTCCCTGCTATGCAGGTCTTGCAGCGCGAGCACCAAGTGCTCCTACGCATGTTCTACTGCGTAGCCTACGCGTCGAGGCAGAGCAGTGATTTGTTCGCTTCAGCCTTTTGGCATACAGAGCAGAAAATCACATTGTGAAAGAGTACGCCGACTTCAATGCCCGCAACCGCCTTGTTTATGATATACTAACTCGCTTCCCAGCCTACCGATGTCACTGAAGCATCTGTTAAGGTATGTTAATCTCACTTGCCCGCAAGCTGAGAATAACTGGAGAAGGCGACGGAGTCTATGACTCCGACTTGGCTGGTGGGGTAATTGGCAAAGATAGCATGTTGCTCTTCTTCTGGTGATGAGACGAGACGAGAACTGGACCGAGCCTTCATTTGAACACTGCATTTCGACTACTGCATTTGAACTTCATTTTCAACTACTCGATAGCCAGTCCGCATCAAATGGACATTGTGCTGACGACGAAACAACTCAACTCAACGTCTAGCTTTCTGCAGTCCAGCTCACCGTTCGACTCTCTCTCTTACCACTCCCTCAACAACACCGGTAATTCAACACCGGAAACTGTCACATTCTGTTGGACTTCGACCTTTTGAGTTCACTGTGACAAGAAGAATGCACTGTTACTTTTCCTTTTATCCACCAGCCGATCCGACTTGACGTGTCGCGGACCCCATCATGTCCTGCATGATAAGGTTCTCGACTCCTCATGTCGGAGCTCGCTCCATGTTTTTTCTCAGCTGCGCTGCAAGTCTTTATGAGCTTGCTAACATTAGGACTACTTTGCCCACGAGGTTGGCCCAATCAACCGTGTCGTGGCCTCCTACAACGCCAAGGGCCAGCTCACCGGTACCATGAGCGTCATCTTCAAGCGACCAGGTGACGCCGCCAAGGCCGTTGAGCGATTCAACGGTACCAAGATTGACAACGGAGCCAAGATTATGAAGGTTGAGCTCATCATGGACCCTACCAAGAAGCCACTGTCGAGCCGGCTGAACCCTGCCCCAGCTGCCCCAGCTGCTTCTAGAGAGCGAACTCCACGAGGACCCGCTAACAAGCCAAAGAAGGACGCTCCAAAGAAGGCTGCTGCCTCCAAGCCAAAGCCGGCCCGACGACCCAAGAAGACTGTTGAAGAGCTCGATGCTGAGATGGCTGACTACTTCGAGTCCGCCGAGTCTGCTCCAGTCTCCTAATCACCCCAGTGATATTATTTAAAACGAATTTGGATATAATTAAATGTGAACTATGACATCAGAATTTGTTATTCAGCCGTGCACCCTGCTTCTTGTCGGCTTCCTCACGTCGTTTCCTTACGTCTGCGATAAAGTCCACAATTGCCGGTAGACGTGGGATTACCCTGTCGAAGCCGCTTACGAGTACCAATGCGTCACTTCGGAGACCGAATCGTTACGGAACCGGAACGCTCGGGTGAGACACCGACGCCGACCTTGCTGCATTGTTTGTTTGGATCTAGCCCAATACGGAGGTAGCAGGCTGCTCGTGTGAGCTCGGATGTATGCCGTGCAGGCTCCGATAACCGAAAAGGGGAACATTGCTGTAACTGGTATTATGTAAGAAGCAACCTTAATGCCGTAAACTCCGTGCCGAACCGAGCACACGGAGACCCGTATCTCATTTTAAGACACACTAAGACACTACACCGGAGACATACAAAGGATCGTCAGCACCCGAGCCGGAGCAGCCGCAGTTTTTCCGAACCCTAACCGTTGGCGCGTTTTGCGTCAGTAGACAGCAAAAATTATGTGATGTATTGCAAGGTTAAACGTTAACTTATAGGGAGCTGAAACCATCACGTGACTTGGTGTTACGGCATCGTGGAATCAAGAAACAACGTTCCGTGTGATTAAGTACATGGAGCAAGTAAAGCCAGGGCGCCAACAGTTTCTCCCTGGGGGAAGCAGTAAGGAATTAATCTAACGCAAGTCCGATGAGCTTGGCTGACGCAGCATGAGCAAAATCCCGCCCGAGAAGCCATAAATCGGATCGAGCGAAAGTCTCTTATGCACCTGGCACATATTTGGTCAGTGCGTTGATAGTGCGTGCGCATCGGTTGTCAGGGTACCATAATGGCAATCCAGACCGGGCATCATGCAGGCCACCTAATAGGGAGGTGCGCACACTGCCAGATGAGGTACAGAACGGATGCAACAAAGATTTTCGGAACCGTCGGGCTTCGACACCCGGCGTCACCGATATATTTAATGCACTGCTTTCCTAGAGCGTAATGCCGTGTTTTCCGCTACCGCTGGCAAGGACACATGTAAATTGGTAAGCCGGTGACTAACTCATTCTGGCATTGTCCAGGCCGATGACCAAATAGATACCCTGGTTGGTAAATCCCGCGCTGTACTCGGCCCATTGGATAGCTCCGATTACTAAGAGATACAGCATGCTCCCGGCCCCTCCCGGTCGAAATGCACCGTTCCCCTTACCTGCAGGCTCTGTCGACCTGGCCCGTGGCGCCATATAAGTTTCTGGTGGTCGACCTCATGCGTCCACGTACCAGAGCTTGTGTACACCGCCGTTTCGTTCCGGCGAAAGTAATGCACAGGCAAAAACACCTCAGTAGGCTCGCAGCCGTTAGTTGCATCTGGTGCCTCCAAAATCGTCAGCGAAAACGATGCCTTGTGCATAACGAACTCGAACGATTGGATAATTCCCGCTGTTGCCAGTGGGTACGGCCGCAGCAGGGCCTCCCGAGCCCGGAATCCATCAAGCAGGTGATCACAGTCATGCTCACTGGCCTGTGCATGTCGACTCAGATGGTGTAAATGTCCGCGGTGGATTGACTCATTGGCACCGGAGGGCACCAGCTCCATATCGTCTTGACACCATACACTGAGGTCCTCGCAGTTCCAGTTGTCGCCTCGAGTGTGCGTATTTCCAACAGTGTATACCCACAGCGTGTGGCTTAATTTCGCCGCTTCGAGAGCGTGTGAAAGGGCATCAAGTGCTCGGGCCTGTGACTCGTAGTCGCCTGTACCATAAGCTTCACCGTCGTCCATGTCAAACGGTATTCCAATCTCAGAAACCAAGACAGGTACGTCCGGTCCCAAAGCTGCGATCGACTCGTCCCGAATGTAGCACAGCTGCGAATCAAGGGAACTTCGAATAGACCTCTCTCCTACTCTCAATGCAAGCACTGGTGAAGCGTAACGGTCACGCAATACGCCAACGGCGTCAACGTTGTACATTCTGCTCCATCGCTTCAGCATCAGCGTCATTCCATCGTAAAAGTGCGGGGTATAGATTACGTTCTTGAATAGATCAGTTGTGCCCTGTCCTGCTGCTTGGGCAATCTTTTCGAACCGCTGCCTACTTGGCGGTCGAGTGTTTACAGGCGGCTGAAGGAGAACCCACCAGCTGCTGTAAACATTTCGTACCATTTGAGCGAATTTGACCCAGTGTTTGATGTAAAAGTGATCAATGAATGCTCGCTCGCCTTCGGAGAATGGCTTTCCGCTCAGATCGTAAGCAAAGTAGTCAGAGCGGAGAACTTTTCGAGTGCTAGGATTCCAAACACCGTGTTGCGCCCAAATACAGCCCGGTTTCCAAAGCGGGCCACGCGCCCAGCCGTACTTTGAGTCCTGTTCTTGTCGCTCTTCTTCGTCAAGCCAGCAGCTGGATCCATTGGGATCGATGATCTCGTTCGGAGGCGACATTTTCTTTGGGCCCATCGAAGTAAACATGTACATTTCGACGTTAGCTGCCTGGCCAGACCCGAGGATCATGCTCTCGATTGCAGTCGGCGTGTCTCTCAGCTTGATCTGTTGCGACGCCGGAATCACCGTGAGGTCGACTCTTCCTATCAGTCCCTCATGCGGTTCGTTGATAGACTCCCAGCCTAGCACCACATCATCCAGGTCGCTCTCGTATACTCTTTTTGCGAAATACCCCACGGCACTCAGAAAGTGTTGCTGTAGATACTCCTCAATGTTCGTGTCGTTTATCATGCAGTTTGGGGCAAACTCCGACCCCGCGTAAAACAAGGTGAACATGGTCTCTGTCGCCAGGCGGTAGTAATTGGATGACCACATCATCTTTGGTGTGTCTTCGCCTTGTTCATTGTGCAAAATAGCCGCCCGTGTCTCTTTGAATCTCCGTGGATTGAACCCTGCGGCATACAGGGTCCATAGAGGGGCACCGCTACCACCGCAGTATCGCGACCAAACGTCCTGGTGAGGGTCCATAAAGCATCTCAGCCCGTGATTTCTCAGTTTTCGCAGCACGGCGATGGTAAATTCGATGTATTCATTGTCGTAACGTCCTGGTCCTGCGTGTTCCAACGCCTCCCATGTAAATAGGTACCGCAGCACAGTGAACCCCGCTAGTTTTAGCCTGGCGAAGTGTGTATCTGCATCTTCTAGCGAGAACGGATGGCCTACGAACGACACGTGATCGCCGTCCCAGAAGTCGTCGCTGGCGTCGTGCGATGGAGTGAAGGGCCGGGCGGGCAGCTTGGAGTCGCCTGCCACGTTGATCCCGCGCAAGACGACAGTCCTTCCGTGTTGGTCTTTGAACCAGCCCGATTCAATTACCAGTTTGTCCAGCTTGGTCATTGCGGCCGCTGTGATGAATGCTAGAGTCGATAAGGTGGTGGTGGTGGCTGCGCGATAAGGATAAGACAGGGTGCGTACATCGCGGGGTTTAGTGAGGGGTATTATAAAGCGAGACAGTGAAGGGTTTGTGTGTATTTTAAGTGCTGCGTGTCGTAAGGTGACAACTGAGGCGATTGTGTGATGTCCTGCTATGATGTCATTGGTGAGGGTCTGCGCGGGTGAGAATGTCTATGCGAACCTGCTATAACGACTTGTACCAGCCAGGGGTTTTTTTCTAATTGCCATATCATGGTGCTAGTTTCACACTGATTTGATGAGCTTCGTTCTCCTTGGATGTCGTGTGAAATAATTAATCAATCAATAGTACGGCGATATATGTATACATGGCGATGGCTTCGAGTTCAAGCCGATAAAGATTCATTATCAGAACCTTATAGTGTGTGACTTGCTTAAGATTAAACACATATGTCGAGCCTGATTTCAGTCTATCTACCCGAGGCAGGCCCTCCACTGTATTCAAGTCCCACTAGCACAATACTCGACCATTAATTTGCGCAGATCGAGCTACGTATACATATACCGCGGAATTAATACTAGCATGAAATTGAACTTCATCTAGCTTGTATCGGATGTATTGGAGCCAACAGATAAACAGGCACGAAACAACCATCTACTGACCAGGGGTGCTCGAATGTCAGCCACAGGTACCGGTCCAGCGCTATATATATATATGGTGCGACACGCGGGATCAGAAAAACTATAGCTCAGACAGCACGTACTGTGATCTGACGGCAACACCAGCCACGGCAAGCACGAAATGTACCTAGATACACGCAGTTGAGAACCAAATTTCAGTACTAGTGAAACCTTAGCAGTGAACAAGTACGTTACACACCATCTGTACACTGTGTATATAGCATCAGAACCATGACTGTAATACCAGCACAGCGGCACAGTCATTCATAGAACGCCTTTCGTAGCCACACAACAGATAGAGGCCTCATCAACAGAGGTCAAACCAACGCTATACTGCCTGTACGCGAGACGATTCAACAGCTCAGTATCATGCACTCACAACTTGCTCCTAATCCCCAGAGCCTTGTCCAACAGCCTCGGATTCTTGTACAAAGAGGGAAAGTCTGGTAACTGCTCCTTAATGTTATCCGCCCAGAGCTTCGGCCACTTCTCCTCAATCACCTTCACCACGCCGTCGTACAGAATTTTGTAGCCAGCGCCAGTTGGGTGCAATCCATCCCACATGAGCTCGCCCAGTTTCTCTAGCTTGCCTGGGTCTTGTGTCTCCTTGGGCAGTGCGCCGACTATAGGCTCGCCTTCTTTCCAGCCCAGCTCCTCTAGCGTCAGCCTTCTCAAATCAACAAAGCCAGCGCCCTTATCGTCTGCAACCTGTCTGGCCGCATCAATGTAAGCCGTGTTACCGGCATTGGACCTGGGATTGACGTCGCCCGCCCAGCCTGTATACCCGACCTCGTCCACTACGCCAACGCCAATCAGGACCACCTTCGACTTGGCCTTGTGACAGATGTCAATCATTCGCCTCAGATTCCGTCTAAAGCGCTCCAATGGCACGCGCATCTCGTTGGTAGCGGCGTCGTTTGATCCAAAGAAGATCACAGTCACCTTGACCTTGCCTGGGCCGGCGTTTTCCTGATGTAACACCGTTGGCAGGATCTTGACACCGTGATCAGTGTTGTAGCCACGGAACCCTCGCGTAACGACGTCCATCTTCCGCTGATAGTCATGTTGTAAGGCACCGGCGGGGGAGAAGTCATATCGCGGGTTTGAGGTGAATTCGATGATGCTGGCTCCAAACAGGAGGAGCTTATCAATCACGAACATGGATGAAGGATGTGGGGTGTTAGAGATCGTTCTCAAGGGGTATTCTAAAGTTCTATAGTGGTGATGAAAGGCGGGGCGCCGCAGACCAATTATATCGTACATGTCAACCCCAACTCGCTGTGCTACAATATATCTAAAGCTGATTAAACTGTCTGTTAGTGCAAAGCGCCCTTCAGCACTTCAACGTCATCGCAAACATCTTCCCAGCCAGGCAGCACTTCCGGCATCTCGTCTGAGCTGAATTCCGGATAGTTCTTCTCAATTGACTCTTTCAACAACCGGTACCACAGCTTGTATCCCGGTCCTCCGAAATGAAGTCCATCAGGAAGATATTTCTGAACCTTTTTGTTGATCTCGGCGTCTGTAACCTCACTTGAACCGTAGACTGGCCCCCCTTTCCATCCGAGTTCTCTCAGCATCTCGGTCCAGAGATCCACGAATGGAACATTGGTCTTTTCAGCCACATTCTTGGCCGCTAGACTATACTCTTGATTCCTTTCGCTGGACCTTGGGTTTGGATTAGTGTCCCAGTGATGCTCACTGTGTGGAGCACAGCCAATCAGGATAACGTTAATGTTTTGCTGCTTAGCCACCGTAATCAGCCACATCAAGTTGTTGGCATATCGATCAACGGGAACGTGCTGCTTATGACCTGGCTCACAGCTGTCATTGGAGCCAAAAAAGATGGTCATAACTTTGACCTTCCCAGGCCCAGCATTCTCGGCCTCCAAGATATGTGGAAGCAGTAGTTTAGCGTGGTCAGTGTTGTAGCCGCTGAAACCTCGCTGGACAATATCAAGCTTTCGCTGGTAGTCTTGTTAGCGTAGCGATCATTCAGTCCCACTCACCACTCTGAAGAGCCGCAAACAAGGGAAACCCAGTGTGCAGGTCGGCCGACCACTGCGTAATTGAGTCTCCAAATAGCACAAACTTGTTCAGTACCAGCGACATTTTCTGTGTGCATTCAATCGTCAAGCTCGAGACCCTGTAAACTTGTAAAACCTTATCGCACGTGACTCAGTCACGTGACGGCTCGCCAATTCAATTCAGCCACATGTAAAAAAGGCTGACCACGGTTGAAGCAAAAATGTGGTTGACAGATCTCCAGAGTGAGTGAGCTTTGAGTAATACTAGTCTAACATAGAAATCGGAGTCGGTTTTACCGCGGCAGGAGTGTTCTTTTTTGGCCTGGGAATCATGATGTTTTTTGATTCGGCTCTCTTGGCATTTGGCAATATCTTGTTTATCGCCGGTTTGACCTTGATAATTGGTGTGCAAAAGACCTTCTTTTTCTTTGCGCGACCTCAGAAGGCCAAGGGATCCATTTGCTTTGTGCTGGGTGTGGTTCTAATTCTGATGAAGAGGTCTTTTGTGGGATTCGCTATTGAGTGTTTTGGCATTTTGGCGCTGTTTGGAGACTTTTTCGGGGTCATCATTAGTTTCCTGAGGTCTTTGCCTATAATTGGTACGGTTCTGAACAATCCGCGGGTGGCCCCAGTGGTGGATCGGTTGGCAGGTACCCGAATTCTGCCCATCTAAGCATTTCGACCTGGGTGAGAGTCTTCGGAACGGTCTCGTCTCGCTAAGCGACGAGACGAAATGATGTGATAGATTAGATATTTATTAATGTGCTACGATGTAATGGTACGGTCACCGTCAAGCAACGCCTGATTGAATAGTAAATATATTGCCACGACACAGCCTGCAGGCTGGTGCTCGCGCCAAATGTACATGCTATGGTCCTAGATCACACCTAGATTGGTATCCAAGAATTGGCTTAGTAGCCAACGGAGATGAGGTAGTCGCCCATCTTCTCAACGACAGTAGTAGCCTCGCCAGCCTGGACTGGGGCCTTGTAGTGGCCAATGATGACAGCCTGACCAGTTCGGACGGCAATGATACCAGTGTCCTCGTGCTTTCCGTAGATGGATCGAGCATCGGCTCTCAGTAGAAAGTACTTCTTGCCCTGAATGTGCAGGCCGTTACCCTGGAGCTGTTCTGGCTTGTCGAAGCCCTTGACGAGTTCGGCAACCTCGGCGGCGGAGATGTTGAAGTCGGCAGACTTGGCCCACTCGGAGTCACCAGCCTTGGAGTACAAGGCGGCCTGGTCGACCTTCTGGGAGGCGATGAGGTTATCGACGTATCCTGGGTTAGTAATCAAAAATTTGATCTTCTGACCGAGTTTGTTAGGCCACTAGTTTGCGGACAAGTGTATGTGCTAATTGATGACAATTGACTACTTGTCTCCTTGTTGTGATTAGATCACTCACCTTGCCACGACATTGTGTGTAGAACGAGAGAGAAACAAATTAGGGGGAAGCAATTGGGTAGTGTTTGGTTGCCCACCACAACTCACAATGCTTGAACGACACAAGGGCTTGGGCTTCGTTTACGACTAATTGAAGTAAGTGATGGATTAACAATGAGAAAAAGAAGCTGGAGACAGTCTTGCGCATCCAAAGTTTGAATTTGAGACCTTTAAAGCCACTGTTGGCCTGAACGCCCCGACGCCTGGAGTCTCGGTAGGCGTCAGACAGGGTTCGACCCTGATCCAGGTGGCTTTGTTGGGTGTTGCCTCGGAGAAACCGTCGCCGATGTCACGACGATGTGGCACCGGACTGGACTGGCCAGTTACCCCTGAGTTGGTGATTGGCGGTCAAAGTGACGGAGAAGATGGAGATAGTATTCCACGGCGCCGTGTTGGTGCGATTGATCACTGCTGCTAACAATTCTAAATTGGCGATAACTCTTAGTGAAGGTTATTCGTTTCGTACCAAGACTTCTTGACGTTGAAAGACATTGTACTAGTGTGTCAGAAGCGACGACGTTCTTGTCGCTTGCATTGACCAAGTGATACGCTGAACCGTGGCCGAACTAATAGACGTACACATTCAAGAGTATATTAGCTATGGATAGCAATTACCAACTTCATTCCACACGCCACGCGCCGCTATGCATAAACAAAGCGGCGAGGAATTGGGGAAATCCTGGGGTTTATATAGTATTTGAAGTGGGGCAATGCTACACACCACATGTCGCGGGACAACAGAGTGAATGTCGCATGCAATCGCGTTCCAATTGGGCCGCCGTCAAAACTGACTCGCCCGAGACAGCCATCGCCGATCACGTCGCAGAGGCAACTCAAAACCAGCTCCCGCAGGGTCTTAACCGTGGTTAAGATGATATATCACCTGGGCCTATGCCCCATTATTGATGCGTTCCCAGAGCGGACTCCGCACTCAATCAGCTGATCTTCCAGAATCTTGGCCGTAAGCACAGAATCGTTGATCAATCGATGGTCTATTGGCGCTACTGTTAACCCACTGCAATATACGCACGCAATCACCCCACATCCCACTGCCTGCTTATAACCCCATCGCAATTCAAACGACGATTCAATCACGCTATCGCTATAATATTGCCAATCCTGCATAGAATCGGCCCACCGCACATCAAGATAAGATTACCCACTACCCAACGGGTTCGCAACACCTGCCTTAACAGGCATCTAGCCAGAGAAGTCCGTTTCAAAGTCCGCTAGTCACGTGAACCTTAGCCGTACCAGCCTAATGTACCATATAAACACTGACTGCTAATTTTAGTGCCCAACACTAACCAAAAAGTTCCCACGCGCATCTAAAACATTGGTCTGAGTTGCCCCCTGAGTGCATGTGAAGTGACATGCGCGCTAAAGCCCCTGATCATCAACGTCTATAATCTAGGCTCTTCGCGCTGGCACCAGACTACGCATACCTCACATCACCACCCTACTGACAACAATCGCCCTCTTGATGCCATGTATAATGTAAGTTCCTAGCCCGGCGCGCGGCGCTGCAGGTCTTACTCCATACCCGCGCCAGACGTATGCAGAAATCCAGGCGCTATAGTCCCAGTCAACTGCCATAAACCTTTTGTATAGATATAGAATTTAGACTATAGACTTTGTTCCATCTTGACATCAAACACAAGAACACCTATTTTCCAATACCCCGGTGGCAACCCGCCCATTAAGCATAGGTGCCCTTCCGCTTACGTCGATTTTATCCATATGTCCCCATATGTGCGCTCGAGCTCACAGACGCCAGGGTTAGGGTCGCAGCCGACCTCCTTTTTTCAATATCGTGAGCTCCTACCGACCGATAATACACTCATGTCCAACATGGAGGAGATTATTGAAGAGTCGTATTTCGGCAACGCTATATATCCTGCTCCGTCGGAGAGCCCCGACCCGCCGCAGATGGCTGAGGGCCGACACGTTGAATATGTCCTTACCGCCGACTTTGATATTGACGAGGGTCCTACTATGACCTATCAGTACCCGGCGCCTATCCAGGGTGACAGGGCTATTATGGCCGAGCTCATGTTGCCAGATCAGACACACACGCGGGGTGAGGATTGGACCATGTTCTTTCTGTACTCGCGAAAGGGCCAGTCGAACTTGGAGTACAACATCACTGACGAGGAGGAGAAGCAGCGGGCAAAGAAATACTATGTGCTGAACCTGGTCAACACCAAGTACGTTGAGACCGTCAAGCGAGGTGCGCTAGTCAAGGCAATCTGTATCATCACACCGCACCCGTTCTTTCACGTGTTCAAACCTCTGCTGATTCTGGCCCTGGATGGCTACTTCAAGGCCCCATCAATCACCTACCTTCAGACCCTCTACAACGCGATCAACTCTATAGATATGGCCCTGATGCCGCGGTTGAGTGCGTCCGAGCGGCTGGTCCTAGCGTCGAGCGAAAACACCAGTCTCTTCAGCGAGCGGTTCGAGGAGGCTCTTTCTCCTAGAGATTCGCACCCAGCTGCTAGCCCGCTGACCGATGGCAAGACGGGCGAGCCAAAGTACTACATTGATCTGAAGAACCAGGGCGTCGTGTCGCGAATCGCCCGAGACACGCACTTCTTCGACACCAAGGTCGATTTCAACGGCATGAAGATCCCAATCAAGATCCCAATGGATACTTTCCCAGAGTCTGTCGGCGAGTTCAGTCTGACTAAGCTCATCACCACGCTGACGTCCATCAACCAGCCGTTCCAGACTCTGCACCCACAGCTGACAATCTACGGACCAAACACGCCCCCGCTGATTGTCCTGCTGAACGCGCTGCTCACGCAGAAGCGAATTCTGTTTGTCGGTGTCAACGGTCTATCGTGCAACGTTGCCGACCACGTGCTGGCTGCATGTTCCCTGGTGTCTGGTGGAATCCTGCGCTCCTTTACGACACACGCGTTCCCATACACTGATCTGTCCAAGGTCGACGACCTGCTTTCGACACCGGGATACATTGCTGGTATCAAGAACCCGGCGTTCGAGCGACACGTGACGTGGTGGGACTTGATTGTCGACACGGAGAACCCGGCCATCAAAATCTCTCCAGAAATTGGCTACTCGGCCAAGAATGCCGCCAGCAGCGGCATTGCCCCCAGTATTTCCATCTCCAACAGCTCCAGTGGCAACTCCATCACCCACAGCGTATCTGGTGGCTCGCACTATGCGCCAATCAACCCAGATGACGTCAAGTTTGTGGACGAGCTCAAGCGAATGATCTCCAACCACTACGGCGAGACCTCCATTCGAACGCACTGCCGACAATACATCAACAGATTTGTGCGAATCGCCGTCAACTACGAAGAACACAGATACGGCTCCACCTCGCTGTGGCCAGCAACCAGCGATCCTAACTACAACGTTATCCCGGGCTATGGATACACCTGGGCTACTGACACACAGAAACTTACTGACTTCAACACTTATGCTCCGGTCATCGAAGGCTGGAGACAGGCACGAAGCTACAAGTACTACGTCCACGACCAGAAGAGGGCGTGGGAAAAGCCACCAAAGTACGTCGTTGATTACGAATACCACCTCGACAGACTGAGACTGCAGCGACTGACGTACGAGGAGTCGGCCTTCATCTTTTCCACGCTCTACCACCACACACGGGACTACGACGATGTGAACAGGTTGCTCTCTGCCTCGTCGCTGGGTAACATGTTCTACCTGTCGCTGGGTCTCTTCCACCGGGATTCGTCCGTGCGATCAATGACAGTCCTGCTGGTGCAGAGAATAGAAAACCACCCGGCCGGTAAGGTCTTTTACAAAAACATGAGCCAGTTCCAGAAGCTGGCCTACAGGCGGCTGCAAACTGAGCTGGCGCAGAAGAACGGCCTGAATGATCCTCTGCGGGAGTCGCTGGCCCCTCAGCCAAATACCCCTTCTCCGGTCATTAGCGAAGGCTTCAAGGCCGGAAACGGTCTTCCTTTCTAGTTCTTTCTAGTTGGCCCTAGGGCTTGTTATGTGGTATGACGGTGTTATGACAGTCTTGTAATTTAATGACAATGTTTTCGAGTACCTGCTCCATACTAAAACCGGCATCTGCACGGCTGAGTCACGGTGTCTAACTCACGTGAACGGCACGAAGCGTTAGCTCGGTCAAATGGAACTGCCAGTCACAATTTGGACAGTCGTCTATGAGTATCTGGAAATTAAAGAATTGTTGAGTGTTCTCCAGGTTTGTCGCGTGTTTCGCGACGCTATCGAACCAGACCTCAAGTACGCCGCGTTCCAGCGCTACTACGACGCCGATGAATTCTCCAGCTTCACGGGTACCGATGAGGAGATGGAATCAGGGGAGCAGTTCGGCCTGACCGCGTCGTACAAAGGACGGGTGCTGGTGAAAGTACTGGCGTACCCCGCCAGCCGTGACCAGGTGGATCACTACGTCAACGACGGTTTACTCGGCAAAGTATGCTTCATTCAGGTTACGGACTCAATTGAGCCCAGTATACTACTAGAGAGTATAGTCCACAATGCGGTGCCGCTGCCAAAGCTTGAGGAAATTGGGATCAAGGGAGACAGTGCCTCGCTGCCGCTGCTGCTGAGAGAAATTAGTCTTCCTCTGCTAGCTCGACTCTATCCCAAAGCAATAGTTACAGTTGACTACGCACTGCGCTTGGGCTCTGCCTGGAAATTGAAATTGGGCAAGACAGTCAAGCGCTTAGGACTGACGTTGGACGTCCAGCAAGAACACATCACCGATCTGACTAGCTACTTTGAGATTGACCCAGACAACCAAGTCGAACTCTTCTTTATCCAGAACCGCTTACCCTCCTCCAGGCCCAGTTTTGATGAAAACTCTCTCAACCCGCTAGTACGCCAGTTCAGACGTCTCCGATACTTCTCGACATACAATTACAAACCCAGAACGGGGTCCGAGAGCTATGAGTACTACGTCAAGCGAGAATTCGATCACTTACAGTTCTCGAGCATATATGTCGGAAACCTCTACCCGTGGGAAAGTAATCGTTATGAAGAAACGGTGGAGAGACTCACACAGTAACACCAAATATCACATAAAGCACGAAGGCCAATGGTCCTAGACTTGCGAATCGTAACTACCTCATGGTGAGTGTGCCTGCATGTAAGGTGAGCCTTGTTGATGTCCTAGGAGACGCGCACACACACGCTCGCTAGTCCTGATGGCAGACACAGAACCTCTCCTGAGACCAGAGGGAGAGCCTAGTCAGGATGTTGACAAGGAGGAGAACGAGCAGACGCCGTGGTATCTCAAGACCGAGACAATTATCCTAGTCGCGATTCTTGAGCGTGTGGTTATATTCTTCTGGGGTCTCTACCAGGATGCGACCATGGAACTTCGATTCACAGACATTGACTATTTTGTCTTTACCGACGCTTCGCGATTCGTTGCTCATGGAGGCAGTCCCTACGACCGAGAAACATACAGGTACACGCCGCTGCTGGCGTGGCTACTGCTGCCCACCGCGACGTGGTTCTTTTCCTTCGGAAAGGTCTTGTTCGCCGTAGGGGATATTGTCGCGGGATATCTAATTCTGCTACTGTTACGAGCGAGAAATGTGCCGGAGAGAAAGGCCACTATATATGCGTCGGTGTGGCTGCTCAATCCCATGGTGAGCACCATTTCGACCCGTGGCTCCTCGGAGGGACTTATCGGCGCGATGGTGATCTCTTTTGTGTGGGCTGTCCACAGCGGCAAGATCGCCCTGGGTGGCCTTCTAGCTGGTCTGGCCGTGCACACCAAGATCTACCCCATCATCTACATTCCCACGGTGCTGTGGGCACTCGACAGGAGCCGGCCCACTATTTTTGGCAAGTTTTTGAACCGGGACCGGCTGGTATTTGCATTCACCAGTGCCATCTCGTTTCTGGTCTTGACAGGCGTAATGTACGCCGTCTACGGGTACCCGTTCTTGTTGCACACATATCTACACCACCTGTCGCGAATCGACCACCGACACAACTTCTCGCCGTACAGCACGCTGCTGTACATGAGCTCGTCCCCTGTGGTTGAAGAGAGCTCGCTCAAGCCCTCCGCCTGGGCGTTTGTGCCGCAACTGGCGCTTTCCGGAGTCATTCTGCCGCTGGCCTTTGCTAAGCGCGACATGCTTAAAACCATGTTTGTCCAGACCGTGTGCTTTGTCACCTTCAACAAAGTGTGCACGTCGCAGTACTTCATGTGGTACATGGTGCTGCTGCCGTTCTACCACCCCAAGCGGGACTTTAACTTTACCACTGGGCAGATCACAAAAATTACAACCGCGATAATCCTGTGGGTGGCCGCGCAGGCGCTGTGGATACGGCAGGGATACCTGTTGGAGTTTCTGGGCATCTCGACGTTCTACCCGGGCCTGTTTGTGGCCACGATACTCTTTTTTATTGTCAACTGTTGGGGACTCGGCATGTTTATAAACAATCTGTAGCGCAATGTAGTTTGGATCATAGATTACCTGTCTAGTTTACTGCAATGGTGACTACTTCCTCAGACTTCTCAGCAACGCAAGCAGGACGATAGCAACGCTCAGCAGCTGCTCCTTGAAGAAGAACAGGAAGGCAGATGTCAAAGCCGACTGCAGAACCTTGGTGTTGATACCCTTGTACAGACCGGTGACACCGTCCTTGGCGATAATGTTTTGAATGCCAGAGATCAGGCTGGACTTCTCTCCCTCTGGCTTGTCCTTCTGGCTCAATTGCAGTCGCGATTTGAGCGTGATGTAAGGGTAAGTGACGGAGGTGGCAATGATCTTACCAATGGCACCCAAAACGAAAGCGTCCCAGGCGGTGAGCTTTCTTCGTCGCTCAACGGCGTTCTTGAGCTGCTCAAAAATGGTGTACTGGAGAATGGGGTTAATCACCAACACCAGCGCTGGTCCGATACCGCTAAACAAGCCCTGGACACCCTCCTCCTTGAGCAGCTTTCGCAGAGCACCGAGAGTCGTCTGGCTCTTACCGCCATCCTTGACGGTAAGTCGAGTGTTGATAACCCAGATAGGGTTGGTGATGAAAACAGTGGCGGAACCGGCAATGGCACCAGCAGCCATAGTCTGAGCAGTGGTGAGCTGCTTGCCCTTGGGGAAAACGTTCTTGGTGCCCTCGTAGAAGTAGTAGTACACAAAGTTGGTAACAGAGATGCCAAACAAGGCGCTCTCGAGACCAGAGTACAGGCCGCTGACACCCTCTCGCTGGACAATCAATTTAGCTGCCTCAATGGCCGAGATCTTCTTCTTCTCATCCTTAGTCTCAGTCTTGGATCGAGCACTCTCAGTCTGAGCTCGCGTAGACAGAGTGATCAAAGGGTACGTCACGACGGTGGAGAGAATACCGCCACCGGCACCGGCAAGAGCGTGAGCAACTGGGTCGTCCATATTGTAAGATGTTGGAATTCAAGTGTGTAAACTGTGCAGAATAGAGATCGAGACAAGGAATATGAAATTTGTTATCGCCGAACCGAGGCACCCCACAATGTGCCCTAACCCGAGTCACAAGATTGGTACCGAGCTTGTGATAAGCAAGCGCGCAGCAGGGCGCACGGTAATTATTCGGGCCGCGACTTAGCAACACAACGAGATAGGCAAGCTACACGGGACATGGTCAACGATTTGGAACGGGCTAACGGTTTGATGAGTTTCTATAACTTTTCAGCACTTACGCTGGCAGTGTCGGCCGTATAATCGGCTCGGCTCGGCAGGCGCCTGTCAATGAAGCGTTATGCAGGAGACCTGATTAGGTTTCATAAACAACGCGTCAAAGTTGTAGATCTGGCATAATGAGGAGCCAAAACGCGGGGGAGTAGGACGATGCGCGTCTGCCCGCGTGTAGTTTGAGTTCAGCGCGTGTCTTGTTCAAATCTGAACATTAGAGAAACTGCGTACCTGCTCAATTAAACTCCAGATTTCTCGAAATCATAAAGTTGGTTACCCGGCCTCGACTGCAAGTCCCAACGGTGCCCTAACCCTGCGCACCACGAACGTCAATGCGCGATATCGAGTCGGCAAAAGGGTATGGCAGCTCTTATGGCACTATGAATGCATAGAGACGAGCAAAAAGATGCGTCAGCCCGGAGTCGAACCGGGGGCTCGTCGATGGCAACGACGAATTTTACCGCTAAACCACTAACGCGCAGGGGGGCCGATGTCGACAGGACTCGAACCTGCAACCTTCGGAAGGATTCATGACCGGATTTTGATCCGGCGAATTTCGATTGTAACCGAAATCCGATGCGCTCACCATTGCGCCACGACACCCGCTGAAAAATTGGTTTTCAGGGGCATTGAGAGTGCCGGACAGAATTTTTCCGCCCAAAGCTTGCGAAAAACGGGCTGATTTTGTGGCTAGGGTAAAGAGCGGGTCCATTTCAGTGTCCCAATGGGTTTAGAACTTGGTTTGGGCTCTCATTTTTTGATTTATGTTGGTGTGAAATTTTCTGGCGCGACATCTGCAGAAACTCACTAGCGCATCTAGCTCGGGAGCTGGTAAGTCCCACTTTCGACCACGTCGGCCACCAAGAATGTTGCACTTTTTCATGGAGACCGCTCTAGTTGTGCGAATACTTGTCTGCTAGGGTTCTTGGATGCTGGCTGCCGCAGGAAATCAACTTGACCCAAGAAAAAATATTTTAGTAGCAATAACTTGGTAGGTCCGACATCCAATGACTGATACTCCATCCCAACCACGCTTCTGGCAGCGATAAAAATTCCTGACCTCAATGTTTCGCTATCCCGACATGCTGACCCTCTGACTGAAGACGACCAATAGTAGTTGTGTTTGGGAAAACGTGTATGTAATTGACAAAGAACTCATCTTGGCATGGTTCATCTTCTTTTAGCAAAGACAGCGCGGGAAGACTATCGGAAAGATGACCGATGTCTCGTCTCGGCCTAACGGCGCGGCGCCGGGGAAAAACTTTAAATCTGAAGGGATAAGGTACATCAGACTACCGAGTAGTGCTGGGATTTGCTGCCCAATAACGAATGCCTGATCCTCTCTGGAGGTGAACGCTCACATGCATGTATAATGTGTTACTTCAACCTTGTATGTTAGTTTTGACTACCCCACACCATAACAGCCTTCAGGCTCATCACAGACAAAAATAGAACTCTGACCTAAAGTGAAGGTATTGCCGACAGCCAAGCTTCTCTTGTCTGTGAATCAAGACAAAATGACGTTGAGGCGTCACGTGGCCTTTGCTGGGAAAGGCTGACTACCCTAACCCGATTTCTCCACGTTCGGATTTTCATGTATAAATTTCATATATTTGGGAGATTAACACGGCCTACCAATGACATGAAAGATAAGAGTGTCGGATTGAACTTGTGATGAGCCAAATCTCGCCTGATAGCAGCCCCAAATGGCCAATAGAATGCCTCGCCGCCTCCAACCACGTGCCAAGACTCAAACCCATTACTGTAGATAAGCGTGATGAAGGAGAGACGTTTAATGACGGCCGTGAGACTATAAAAGGAGACCGATATCCACATTGAACGGCATGATTAAACAAAATGGCTACTGTGGAGATCAAAGGATGGACACTGGCGACTAAGGAAGTAGTCCGACAACTGGGCACCAACATCGATGAGGGCCTCACGACTGTTGACGTCGCTCAGAGACTTGAAAAATATGGTGCCAATGAACTCGAACAATCGGGTGGAATGTCGCTATGGCAAGTTTTTCTGCACCAGGTTTGCAACGCCATGATACTGGTTCTCTTGATATCGATGGCTATTTCGTTCGGTATTAAGGACTTTATAGCTGGCGGAGTGATTGCCGCCGTGTTTGCTATCAATGTGGCGGTGGGCTCGTTCCAAGAGTTCAAGGCTGAGAAGACAATGTCTTCGCTCAGGTCACTTTCTTCGCCCAGCGCTAAGGTTCTCAGAGCAGGCAGGGACCTGACTATATCATCTCAAGAGCTTGTCCCCGGTGACATTGTTTCTGTCAGCGTTGGCGACACTATCCCCGCAGACTGTCGAATCATATCGACAATGAACTTTGAAACGGACGAGTCAATGCTCACGGGCGAGTCGTTGCCTGTGGTGAAGGATGCTACGACGACACTCGATAATGTTTCTGTGGGTGACATGATCAACATGATGTTTTCTTCCTCAGTGGTGGTAAAGGGCCGGGCTACAGGCATTGTCACTGCCACCGGAATGAGGACCGAGATTGGAAAGATTGCCCTATCGCTCAAGGGCTCAAACGACCGTTTCCAGGGTTTTCTGAAACGAGACGACGATGGCAAGGCAAAGAAGAGACACTATGCTCAGGCAATCTACAAGACTGGCGCTGATATGGTTGGTGCGTTTCTGGGCACAAACCGTGGTACCCCGTTACACCAGGCGCTAGCCAAGCTGTCTCTGTTGTTGTTTGGAATCGCAGTGGTGCTGGCAATCATTGCTATGGGCGTGCAAAACTTCAAAGTGAACCGAGAAGTGGCCGTGTACGCGATTGCCGTTGCCCTGTCGATGATTCCGGCATCTTTGGTTGTCGTCCTCACAATTTCTATGGCGATGGCATCGAAGGCCATGGTCAAGAGAAACGTCATTGTTCGAAAGCTTGACTCTCTGGAGGCTCTAGGTGGAGTCACCGACATTTGCTCAGACAAGACCGGCACGCTCACTCAAGGAAAGATGGTGGCCACGCGGGTATGGGTTCCCACAGTCGGTACGTTTGGGGTGGAAACTAAGGATGCTATCAATCCAACCGTGGGTATCGTGAGCTTCAGTCAGCAGAGTCCAGAGTTTGCGGAGAAAATGGCTGCCGTTGACGACAAGCATCCGGAGCCGGAATTTCAGTCTTGGCTGAACGCTGCCTCTTTGGCCAACATCGCGGTCCTGCGACAGGACAAGAGCGGTTGGAAGGCGCACGGAGATCCTACTGAAGTCGCAATTCGAGTATTTACGCACAGGTTCAATTGGCAGAAAGAGAACGCTGAGCGCGGATACACTCATGTGGCTGAACACCCATTCGATTCGACCGTGAAGAGAATGTCTGTGGTATACCTTCATGAAACGGGCAAATACAATGTGTATTGCAAAGGTGCTTGTGAACGAATGGTGGATATCTGTTCGACCTGGAACGATGACGGTGTGAAGGAGATTGACAGTGAGGTAAAGGCGATGATCTTCAGAAACGTTGAAGCTTTGGCGAACCGAGGTCTGGTGAGTATAGAGCGAGAGCGCACGATGCATAGACACTAACATAGCGAGTTCTGGCTCTTGCCACTAAGACAGTTGAGAATCTGGAGCTTGTTTCGTCCCGAGAGCAGTGCGAGCAGAACTTACACTTTCTTGGACTGGTTGGCATCTACGATCCACCACGACCAGAGTCGAAGGGTGCGGTTAAAAAGTGTCACCAAGCCGGAATTGATGTGCACATGCTGACTGGTGACCACAAAGGTACTGCTCAGGCAATCGCAAAGGAAGTCGGAATCTTACCGAACAACTTGTACCAGCACTCTGCCGATGTCATACAAGCCATGGTGATGACGGGGCCCGAGTTTGATGCTCTCTCTACTGAGCAAGTTGACGCTTTGCCACTTCTGCCCCTTGTGATTGCCCGATGCAGTCCTCAGACCAAGGTCAAGATGATTGAGGCGCTACGACGAAGAAATCGATTCACAGCAATGACTGGCGACGGCGTCAACGACTCTCCCAGTCTTAAGAATGCAGAGGTCGGTATCGCCATGGGCTCTGGAAGCGACGTGGCTAAGGACGCGTCTGACATTGTGCTCAGCGACGACAACTTTGATTCGATTCTCAACGCAGTAGAGGAAGGACGACGGATGACTGACAATATTCAGAAATTTGTGCTTCATCTCTTGGCTGGAAATGCCTCACTGGGCCTGTTTCTCATGATTGGTTTGGCTTTCCAGGACGATCACGGCTACTCAGTCTTCCCGCTGTCTCCGGTTGAAATTCTGTGGATCATCATGGTGACGGCATCATTTCCGGCAATGGGCTTAGGCCAGGAAAAGGCTGATCCGCAGGTCATGAAGAGAACCCCGACTAACCGCGTTTTCACATGGGAGCTTGTGACTGATATGCTGGTCTATGGTTTTTGGTTGGCCCTTGTCTGTATTTTGACATTCGTCGGCATTGTGTACGGAAAAGGAAAGGGCGAGCTCGGTGTTGACTGTAATGAGACATACTCGGCAGCGTGCGATTACGTGTTCCGGGCCCGTTCGACCGTGTTTTTACAGATGACCTGGGGGCAGCTTTTTCTGGCTTGGGAAATCGTCGACGCCCGAAAATCTTTCTTCGCGTCCCGAGGGGGACGTCCGTGGTACACACAGGTGTGGGAGAACCAACTGCTGTTTTGGTCTATTGCCATCGGGTTTATTACTGTCGTGCCCATCGTATACATTCCGGTTATCAACGACGCTGTATTTCGGCATGGGCCCATTTCCTGGGAATGGGGCGTTAGCTTTGCCGGCTTGATTGTCTTTGTCGCCGGCTCCGAGCTCTACCTCTGGGCTAAAAGAGTGTTTTTCAGGCACGAGAAAGTCAGCAAAGTTGAACACGGTGTTTTTGAGAAATTTGCGGCTATTTCCCGAGAAACCACGCTTGCCTGAGACAGTGCCTGGAACTGACTAATACTCAAATTCTTGCGGTGATCTTTAGATTTTCAGGGTACGGACCATGTGTATATGTTTAGGGTAATTGCATATAGTTTCTAGACTTGGTGAGTTTTAATAGTTCGGTATTCATATGAAGTATTGTGACATAGAAGGTGTTGAGTGTACCATGTCAGGAGCCATCAGCACTGATTAATCAAATCTACGATATCTTGGCCGTCCACGTGTAGCAACATCAGGTCATCGGCCATCGGAGTGACGTCATAGACCGAGCTCTAGAATCTCGATCGAGGAATGTATTAGAATACGAGTTTGAGTCTCGCTGGATAGATAAGAGATCCGATGGCAGTCCGCTTGGCTTCGCTCTCGTGTATATAAAACATTAATTAAGTGGTATATACTCTTCACAACTATAATTCGTGTGTGAATTTAACGTCCGCTCAAGTGAACCATGCTTAACCGTCTGTTTAATGACCCCCACGGGAAGAGCCCATATTTTCGATCTGCCCATCGAATCGGATCATCAGGCGGAATTCTTCCGGCGATCAGGTCGCGCGTTTTTCCGGCACCAAGACAGTAGAACTGAAGCAATATAAAAGACCTTGAGATCCATATCATCTGCATCAAATTCACACTCTTTTACACGATGCAGTACTCTCTTATCCTCTCTTTCGCCTGTCTGGGTGCCGCTATGCCAATGTTCAACAACAGCACGGAAGCCATGTTCAAGAACGTCACCCTGAACGCCGCAGTGAACACCACTTCCGTGAACGCCATCAACGGAACTGTTGTCCACGCTGTCACCGCCAACGCCACCACCGTGAACTCGACCACCATCCACGCTCACGAAGTTGCTCATGTCCACACCGATAAGGTCAACACTCAGAAGAGCTTGTTTTGCTACCTTCCTGTGGTTGGATCGCTTGCCTTCTGCCCTTAGTTCACCAGATTGTCACTCCCTAATACCAAACCTCGGGATAAAAGTTAATGCACATAATTTGTCAGCTCAATGTTTTGTTTCTAGTGTTTTCATATTCCCAAAATTCTCGTACAAATATGTATACATTACATCAACATCCAACAGCCGGAACCGATGAGGATACCTAGGACCAAAACAGTGATAACGCCAGCACCGGCCTTGTCCTTGGTGGTGATGGTTAGAGCATTCGGCAGCAGCGAACTACTCGTCGAGTTAGTACCAGCGTCACCGGAACCGGTAGAAGAGCCACCGGTTTGTGCCGTCAAAGGACCTGGCATGTCGTTAATGAGCAGCTGGTTGAAAATGCCGACGGCGCTGATTTGCTCACCGAGACCGTAGGTACCGTCATAAGCGCCCGTGAGCCAACTCAGACCACAAGTGTGTCCATCAGAACCACCGGAGCACGACGCAGCGGCAGCCTTCGCGGAAGTCTGAATGTATGGCAGGATCTCGCTAGCCATAGACGGGGCCATGAGCATGGCGTGACCAAGGAAGGTAGAGAAAATACCCTTGAAACACCGCTGGTCAGTGTCACAAGTGTTGGAAGGCTGACAGGCGGCTTCGTACATGATGTTGTTGGAGAAAAACACCTTTCCTCTGCTCCAAACCTGTCCAGCTCGGGTCAGCCACTTCTGGTCATTGGTGAAATTGTACAGATAGGCAGAGCCGGAGATGAAGAGACCAGAGTTGTACGAATACTCGTACTTCTTGATGTCAGTACAGTTGTCAGCCATGTCGGCACCATCGTAGACGGCAAGGACGCCGCTTCCGTCGGTGCTCACGTCAGAAACAAAACCGACAGCAGTGAGCCAGTCCCAAACCCGCTCACACCAATCGACGTAGGTCGTATTGCCGGTGTATCGAGCCAGTCGCGCACCAATATTGAACAGACATCCGTTGGCGACAGAGTTCTTGTAGTTGTAACCAGTGTTCCAGGTGTAGATCTGCCATCGCAGACCACCGCCGCAGTGCTGGTCCTCCCATCGTGAGGCCATTGTGTTGAAGACGGCCTGGGCCAGATACAACCAGCCAGGTTCGCCAGCACCTGGGTTGGAAAAGTTCTTTTCAGCGGCAGAGATGGCCAGCACACCCCAGAAACCCTGGTCATCATTACCCTCAGTAGTGGTCTGATTGGCGGGCATGTAGTCCCAGTCCTTTCCGACCTGAAACAGCATCGAAGACTTGAGTAGGTCGTCATAAGTGTGGTTCTGTGTGAAATAGTTGTAATCCAGCAGAGCATTCCACGCAACACCGGCTTCCCACCAGTAGTACGGGTTCACAAACATACCCGGGGTCTGCCCAGTGTCGTTTCCATGATAGTAGTTCATCATACCCTGGATGACCAGGTTAAGCGCATTGGTGATGGAAGTCTTGTCGGTAATGTCCAGCGTGATGGCCCAAGTCGGCACCGCCAGACAAGCCAGCAGCAGCGAGAAACACTTCATCTTGTGGTCCTAGCTTAAAGTTTGTTAGTCTCAGTTTAGAGTTTTCGGTTGTCTAGCCCTGTCTAAGACGGTTGTCTGTGTATAAATAAAGCCGTCCCGTACTCAGTACCAAACGAGTGAATAAATAAGCCTTTGCTTCAGGGTTCACGCCGAGAGAGCCAAGGAAGCCAAGAGGTTGGGGAAGATGGAAGGGTGTGCGTGGGAGCTATTTTTGTCTGGCCCCTTACGCGCGTTTCGGGTGCATGAAGCGCCGCAGCCTACCTCAAGTATGCTTGTGATCAGTGTTACACTCGTGAATCTCGCTACAGTTTATATTTAGCGATTCGTGGAGAGTCTACAGAACCGTGCTCTTTGGGCTGGCATTCTAGTACCCGCAAAAAGTGGTCCGGGCTGTGTCCAACGGTCGCTTCAGCCTCAATAAAGCCGTTTTTAAGATTGCAATCTGTAACGGTTTAAGTGTCACTTGACTTGTCATGTGCGGCGGAAAGCTTGGCCGGCGAGTCACGTGTACCACGATTTGGATATGAATATACTCATTCACAGGCGAGTCTATTTTTACGTGTCAAACGCGGCACTGGCCCAGGAACTGCGTAACAAAGCTCAGGATTCGTTTTAAGTAGTAGGGTTAGGGTCGCGCTTTTTGCGTAAACGGTTTGGCGTAAAGAGGTGCTCAGCACTTTCGGGTTAGGGTGCTACATTCTTGAGAAAGCGGCAGGGTTGTGTGGAATTTTTGTCATGACTAGCAAGTGACACGTCTTAGGTGCGCCGCCGGAACCAGCCTACGGGACAGCGATCGAGGCATTGTCGACATCTGATTGTGAGACCATCTCGATTGTAACCTCTCTGGCAGTGTTATCTACTTACTGTTCGACCCACGGCATCTTAAGCCATCAAGGTCAAACCTTGTGAGATCAGAGCCTCAAAAGGCTGTTGAGCACCATTGACTCTGTCTCCCTATGGCCACCGCGTATATATAGATGAGAGCAATTAAAGTTTAGGGCGAACATTTAATAGTCCAGGGCAGGCCGCCCGACTTTCATTGCTAACATCATGGAAGTGGAATCGGGCCTAGGAGAGGAGATGGACATCATGGAGGATGCGATGCCGGACGAGCCGTTTGTTGAGTTTCTGGCGCAACAGGTGCCTGAAGTCGAGCTTTTGAAGGAGCAGATTCCGAGCCCTTCAAAGCATCATACAGCGTGGATCCTGGATGCCCTTGTGATTTTATACGTTACCTGGTGGGTCAGAAGCAAGCTACTTCCTGTCACCAGATGGCATCTTAATACTGGCGACAGAATCACGGACCGAGAGAGGAAGGTAATTATGGCCAGAGACATTCTCGCAGTTGGCGGAATCATGTGTCTGTGCCTATTTCTCGCCAGGGCTAGCGGCGCTGTTAGTTCCTGTTCAGGAACGCTAAACTTTGTGTGTGGAATGATGCTACTTGGTAGCATGGCTATTGACCGGGTTTTCCTCAAGCCGGTCGCTGGTGCGATGAACTTTGGCCCGGCTTGTCACGACAGGAAGCTGAAGGAGGCTTAGCTTCCATGGGCAGACCATGAGCGAGCCTCCCACTTGAACTGAGTATCCAATAAACAATAAATTCCTCTCCCACTCGGCTGAAACCAGAGCGCCTCGTTTTCTTATTAATTTACTATAACTCCAATGCGCTATGGTCTCAGCACCAAATCAATACCAAGCCAAGCAATACACGCCAACAATGTTGACGGAAGCTTGGCCTAATCGGCTCGGATCCCGCATGCCAAGCTCTGCCATGCCGTCGTATTCCTCGGCTCCCCTGACATTCAAAATCGTACCTTGACCAGTTACTAAAGTCTATAGAACTAGGCGCCACGACAGGCGAAACCACGGACTACGACCCGACGGTCACGCGATTATGTCACAGCGCAGTGCTCACCCCAGCTCAGATGAAACCCCAGGGTTTCTCGGATAACTAGCTATACCGCATACGGATGCGCGTAACAAAACTATGCGCGTAAGGTCATAGCATGGTGTGCCTAACATGTGTTTGGTACATTAAGCGGCTTCAGGGGCACTACAACGCTACAATCAACCAGCCAAGCTGACTATATCTCAACTCCGGGACCCACCTCATCTCAACATCGGCCCTCCGCTTATTATAACAATCATCTCAAAACCGCGATGCAACACGTTCTCATGCCAAACGGCGCGTTTCATGTGTGCGGCTCAGGAACCGTTGCGCGCCAGGTACCAACCGTTAAGGGGCACCTCATCCGATATAGCCGTTACAAGCACACCAGTTGATAGAAGCGCACCAAGCCATTCGGGTTCTACTGAGACTGAATTCCACTGAAACAGGACCACTCAAGCCCGTCACTTACAATTCACTAATTTTGGCTATAAAAAACGCACTGCTTGTAACACACTTGCATATGTACTCATGCGGGACCATGCGGGTCCCCCCTAACCGAGTCCAGCACTATAAAACACTGGCAAAAGCCAAGTACCGCCAAGTCACAAACCGGCTGGTACTGGTTGACCACACTCATTGCATTGGACCCTCGTTATGAAGTATTCTATTCTCGCCGCTATTGCTGCGGCCGTCCACGCTGCTCCTATCAAACGGTCTGTTGAAGGAGTCGTGGCTGTTCCTGTCACCCACCGGGAGTTCGCACCTGGCACCAAGGCCAAGCGAGGTTCATTTCTTGAGCCGCTCGAAAACCAGGTCTTTGGTTATGTCGCTACTCTTCAGATTGGTAGTCCCGCGCAGAGCGTGGATACCATGATTGACACTGGATCTAGTGATTTATGGGTTTATTCCAAAGGCGCCTCTGTTGCCGCCGGTGCTTCTTTTGACACTGGCTCTTCGTCTTCCTTTAAGCTGCTGAACCACGACTTTTCCATTCAGTACGTTTCCGGCTCGGCGTCTGGCGATTTTGTCACGGACACCCTGACATTTGGTTCTGGTCAAGTGACTGGCCAACAATTCGCTACGGTTGCGACGGCCCAGCAAACTTCCCCAGAGGGCATTTTTGGCGTTGGTCTGCTAGCGTCAGAAAGTACTCAGCAGCAGTACGTCAACGTGCCTGAAAATCTGTTCCGACAGGGTATCACCAACCGAAACGCTTATTCCTTGTTTCTGGATGACGTCAGCGCAAAGTCTGGTTCCGTCCTCTTTGGCGGCGTCGACTCGTCCAAGTACACTGGCCAACTGTACACTGTTCCAGTGACCAGTCCTACCTTCCTGCAAGTCGACGTTGTTCAGGGCGGAGTTTCCTTCTCTGCTGTTCTTGACTCGGGAACTTCGCTGATTTACCTGCCCCAGAACGTGGTGGACAACATTGGTAAGGCCGTGGGCGGCACCCTGGACCAGGGCACCGGCCTGTACTTCCTGAACGCTGTCCCAAGCACTGGCGCCACTTTTGAGTTTTCTGGCGCCAAGATCACCATCCCCCCAGACCAGCTGGTTCTGCCAAGCTCTCAGGTGGTTACTGGTACTGCTCCAGGCCAGTACGTTATTCCAATTTTCTCCAACACCCAGACTGGCGGTATCAACTTGCTTGGTGATGTTTTCCTGCGAGCTGCCTATGTCGTGTATGACTTGACCAACAAGGAGATTTCTTTGGCTCAGGCTAGCTACAATTCAGGCTCCAGTAACGTTCAAGCTATTCCAAAGACCGGTGCCATTCCAGGCTCTCAGCCAGCTCCAGGCGCCGGTGCTTCCAGCGGTTCTCAAGCCCAGGCTCAGCCTTCTGCTCAGCCATCCGCCCAGCCAACCGCTCAGCCATCTCAGGCTCCAGTTCAGTCCCAGGCCCCTCAGCAGTCTCAGGTTCCCCAGGAGACCCAGCCAGCCGCTCAGCCAACTGCCGTCCCAAGCGCTGTTCCAACTGCTTCCGGTCAGGACTCTGGCTCCGACGCTGGTTCCGGTCAGGACGCTGAGAATGATGGATCTGACTCCTCTGGTTCTGACTCCTCTGATGGATCTGACTCCTCTGATGGATCTGACTCCTCTGATGGATCTGACTCCTCTGATGGATCTGACTCCTCTGACGGCTCTGACTCCTCTGATGGTTCTGACTCCTCTGACGGCTCTGACTCCTCTGATGGTTCTGACTCCTCTGACGGCTCTGACTCCTCTGATGGTTCTGACTCCTCTGACGGCTCTGACTCCTCTGATGGTTCTGACTCCTCTGACGGCTCTGACTCCTCTGATGGTTCTGACTCCTCTGACGGCTCTGACTCCTCTGATGGTTCTGACTCCTCTGACGGCTCTGACTCCTCTGATGGTTCTGACTCCTCTGACGGCTCTGACTCCTCTGATGGTTCTGACTCCTCTGACGGCTCTGACTCCTCTGATGGTTCTGACTCCTCTGACGGCTCTGACTCCTCTGATGGTTCTGACTCCTCTGACGGCTCTGACTCCTCTGATGGTTCTGACTCCTCTGACGGCTCTGACTCCTCTGATGGTTCTGATTCCTCTGACGGCTCTGACTCCTCTGACTCCTCCGGCTCTGGCTCTGGAAACGGCTCAGGCTCAAGCTCAAGCTCAAGCTCAAGCTCAGGCTCAGGCAATGGATCTGGAAACGGCAACGGTGGCCACCATCACCACGGTGGCAATGGCGGCAATGGTGGCAACGGAAATGGAGGCAACGGCGGCAACTTTTCCGGCACCAACGACTCCGAATCGTGGTGGGACCAGCTGAGCCAGATTCTTGGATTAGGTGCCGACAACGGCAATTAAAGTAGAAGCAGCGGGTCTGCTAGCATAGTTGTATAGTTTCGCATCATCATTTTCTTATAAACCCGCCAGTTGTAGTTTATCAAGTCGTTATGCGTGACGTTTATTGCCGGCGTTGAGACAGGTCGCGATAAGCCGCCCAAGCGTGACATGACAGGGAATCAATGTCCTGACATTAACTATCAACGGCGATTCAAGCTGACGTCTAGTTTGTCAAACAGCTCAGCATCACAGCGTAACAAGCCTAGCAACTCCCAGCATGGCAACTCTTGTCATGGCCATGCACCTGTCGGTGTGATGTTTCATGAGCCCCACGGCACCATCATAATACCGACCACCACTATGGACTTCACAGAATTCGATAGCTACGACTTTGATCATGACGAGGCATTCCAGAATGGTCTCAAGACACTTCCAAGTCAGGACGAAGAGATGGTTCTCAGGGCAAAGGCATTCTATTTCGCCAAAGTGAAGGGCATTGAGATTGATGTCGAGAAGTACAAAGATTGGAAGAGACCCAGTTATGAGGAGATTATGGAGTTGATTGTATCAGGCAAACCAGTCCCAGGCATTAAAGAGATTCCAAATACACTATTAGGAGAAGATGAGAGTTCACAGAGCACGGCCAGTGCACGGAAGAAGCCGTGGGAGACATAAGTCACATGCGTACGACCTGAGACCATCTCAGAAGGCCGGCACAAAGGGATATACAAGGCCATAATGCATACAACAAGTATAGTCTATATCCTCGTAACTATGCTTAGTTTGCGTCGTTTCCTCGACAAGTGCAAATTGGTAGAGCCACAGCTATTCATCAGCTAGGGACTTCGGGAGGGCACTTGAGCTTTTCTGCAGCCAGTCAAGTGTCGCAGCTCCCTGCCTGGTCGGGATGTATCACGCGTTAGAGTTGAGCCTATTGAGTTGGATGAGTGCTCGAAAGTTAATGCAACGTCCTCATCACAAACTCAAACACTGCTAGGGCAGCTCCATTGGCGGGAAAGGACCGCAAGATGGAAGGCCCGAATCCTCTAAAGTAGCCCTTGATTCCGTTCCTCTCGTAGACCGCCTTGCAGGCAGACCACCACGTCTTGTACTTTGGATTTTTCATGTCGTCGGTCATAATCTGCTGCTTTACCACGTCTGATGGGTAAGCCACGGTCCAAAACACAGTCGCTCCCAGTCCACCTGACCAGAAATTGATCATTGTATCCGACATTTCTGTGTACTTCTGAAACGTCTTCGTAAACACATCATAGGAACCCCACCAGAATATAAAGTTGGTTCTAAAGATGAGCGTAGCACATAGACCCCGGTAGAGGCCGTGAAATATTCCGTTCTCTCGGATCAGGGTCGCCGCACAGTTAATTGGTCCCGAATACAGCTTCGTCTGTGCATTGTATTGAACCTGTAGCCTGGATTTAACGTGCTCAAACGGAGCAGCCACAAAGGAGACCGTCCAGCCAGACATTAGCGCCGCTATACAGACACCCTGTAGAGGCAATTCGCCGTCAAATAGGTTTTCTCGCACGATCCGCTTGTATTGAGTAAAAGAACCCAGCATGACTGAATCCATAACCATCCATCCTACCAGTGGTGGAGTAGCTCCTTTATATAATGCTCGGACACCTTCCTTCTGGACGGTCTTGACCACACAGTCAATTGGCCCTTTGAACTGTTCCATGGGTGCTGTCTGAAGTCGGACCTTGATTGTGTCAAAGGGATGGCCTACGGCCAATTTGGTGACACCGGAAAAGACCCCCGCAACGAAACCGAGATATCTAGGCGGATGATTGACATTTTGTGGGCTATCTGGACTAGCCGGTATGGCCTGTGGTGACTCAGTAGTGGTCATCGTGAGCCGCGGGAGGACACACCGCAACAGAGCTTATTTAAGCTCGATAAGCACTAACAAACATTTCGATTATTGCATATCTCACCAGTCTGGTTAGAGAAATGGAAATTGCATTGTACCCAGGCGCTGGCGTTCGGTCCCGACTATCATCAGATCAATGGCAACTAGCGGTAAACTCGTGGTCCAAACTGCTAATACACTCGTGGAGCAGCGAATTGAATGTCCAGGACTTCATAACAAGCTACATTCGCGAGGCCAGGACAAGCGAACAGGATGATGGACTCAGAAGGACAGTCTTTGAAACGATATCGCAGAAGGGCCTGGGCGAGGCCAGCGCCGAGGTGGTTTTCGATTTTATGGCTATATACGGGCCAAGCAACGTGCACAAAGTTTTGGAGATTGTCAAGAGAGTCGACACGCCACAGATTATTGCAAAGTTGGCACGGCTGTCGTTGGTCTACGCTCAACAGAACGAGGATTGGATTGTTACGGCTATAGGAGTTGGATTCAGTGATGAAGTTGTAAGGTCTCAGTGGGCGACTGAATCGTGGAGAGCTGATCTTGACAAGATCAACACCCCACTGGGCAAGAGGATCAAAGTCATTCTAGAGCGTGCTGAGAAGTTTGGCGACATTAGACAAGTGCAGGATCTGTTCCCACAGTTAGAAAATGCCCAGGTTGAGAGGTTATTGAAGGACTACGGTTCAGCAGAACATGTTATTTCGCATCTGCTCGAGAATCCACACGCTTTGGATAACCTAGAACGTGCTCCAGTACAAGCTTTTGAACCCAAGACGGAGTATCCAAAAATGGAAGTCATTTTTGGCAAAAGAGACAAAAAACAAGTCAAAGGAGACATGGAGACGACCTTGCGACTACTTTACGATGCCGAGAACGAGCGAGATGATACATATGACGAGGCTGAGTCCTTCGATACTGAGCAGCCAGCATCCTCTGGCGCTGTTGAGAAAGTCGAACGAATGCTGTGGGATGTGTATTCCAAGAATGCCAGCGTGTTTGATCGAACCGCCAGAAAGTCAAAGGCCAGAGCGGAGCTCAAGCGTGCCACCGAGTGGTCTGACGAACAGATCGAAGGCTGGGCCAAGATGCTGGAAAGGAACCCGCGGCGAAAAGAGTTTATGGCACAAAGGTTCTTGTTCCAGGGTAATCTCAGACTGGGCCCTCGTGTGCTACAGAACCGAGATGGCGAAAGTAGTGCCAGCGGTGTAGGCACCGATGCTGACAGTGGGCCTGAGAAGAGTGAAGAAAATCCGCAAAATGACAGAAGAAAGGCTAACGATAAAGGTAAAGGAAAAGTCAAGCACGAGGGCGAAACGAAAGAGGGCGATAAACGAAGTCACCAGCGAAAAGAGCAAAATAAGGCACGACATGGAAACCATAACCGGAAATCAGGCCATGCGAAAAAGATGGCCAATATGGGTGTATCATAGAATTCTGGAGCTGGTTATATATTACATCTATTTCTCAGTTTTCCTTTTCTTTTTTGCGTCGTCGTTAGTCTTTGACCGTTTCTTATCATTTGTGGTCTCCATCTTGTCCCAAATGTCGTCCTCTTCCTCCTGCTCTTCCGTGACTTTCTGCTCAGCGTCCTCGGTATCCAGTAACCACACAGCACTGATTTCTGTTCCAACGAAAACCTTACCGAGCTGTTCCCTAGTCTCAATGTCAAAAACTCGAATGTACCTATCGAGGCCACCGGTTACCAGCTTGCCATCCTTGATGTGGATATCCTGAACAGAACCAGTAGCACCTTTGAAGTTCCCTAGCACCTGACCCTTCTTGATGTCATAAGCGGCAGTTGTCATATGTGTGTTTGAGAAAATAACAGTGTTGCCCTCGACTGGCAAAAGACGTTTGATGTGATGGCTAGACACTTTGTTGTCTGTTCGCGCTCGCTTGCCCTGAGTGATGTCGTAATTTCGAATCTGGCCGTATTTTGTGACCAGCGTGAACTCTGTTCGCGATGTGAAGGTGATGTCTGTGGGCCAGATGGGCACTTGTAGGTCCAGCTTGTCGTTCTTCACGTTCTTGCCCTTCCACACACTCTTCACAGTTCCCTCTTTTACGTCCACTGATAGAAACTCCAGATCCCAGTTCTCGCCACCGATGGCCACAATGTTCTCGCACTTGGGCAGATCAATGGGTGCCAGCTTGAACAGAGAGAGCGAGTATTCCTTTCCCTTAGCGGTAGGCAGTGCAATCTGGGCGTCATTGGTCTCCCCATTTGTCAGGTTAAAGAAAACAACTTCACCATTGCTGGTACAGGTAACGAGGTGATCGTTCATCACAACCATGCCGATGATCCCCTTGGGCTTGTTCGTCCACCTGTGAACCAACTCCTTCTCTTGATACAACTCGACATCTCCATTCTTTCTAGCGACGCAAATCATCTGACCAGAGCCCAGAGAGCTCTCTGGAAGATCTATTAGCTGTAATAGGTCCACGCTATTGAGTCTACCCAGTTCGGCAAAGGTCTCAGTGGATGTCACCTGAGGCGCATCCTGCTTGGACGTGTCAGTGCCATTAGGAAAGTCCAGGACTAGTTAGCTTATTCGCACAAGGAAGTACCTACTCTTTAGTGATCCTGAATCAACAGCTGATAGCAGAACTTTCATGTTGGAAAATTTGAGCCTCACGGTGCGATAACATGGATCAGTGCGCGATGTAATTAACAAAACAAAGTTTGAGTCTACATTTCAACAGAAGGAAATTTAAAGCGGTCTACGAAAATTAGATTAGTTTAAGAGAGTCCACTTGACTACTCGTCGTCGCCCTGCTCGGCGGATACCACGGCCATGATGCCAAACTCGGTGGCGTACTTGCTCTTCCAAAACATAATCTTTCCATCTGCGCCTGCTGATGCCAAAATAGTTCCAGTCAAGTTCCACGACACACGCCAGACTTCACTGTGATGGTCGTCAAACTCGCTCACCAGCTCAACATTCAACGGCTCAGGCGAATTCAGGTAATTTGGCTCTGATCGTTCACTCTTTGTAACTTTGAAGATCCTCACGAGACCGTCCTTGCATGCAGTTGCTATCAGCTGGTAGCTTCGTCCCATTGACGGCGCCCACGCAACGTCTCTAATCAAACCCTTGTGTTCTGGCAGCTGGACCACCTTGACAAACTTGCCAGCATCGTTTTTTTGGTAGATGAAGGCTTCCTCCAACACACAGACAGTGATATATTCTTTGAAAAACATCGAAGGACACCAAGACAGCGCGAAGGAAGATTGTAGATGACTGGCAGCGGATGAATTAAGAATTGGGGCCTCAAACGTTGTATTCCATTCTCGTAATTCATTTGGATCTGCAGCCTCATGAACCCGAAACACACCGTCAGCGCCAATGGACGCGATCTTGAGACCAAGATGGCTGGGTGCAAACTCAATGTCGTATAATGGGCCCTTGAAGTCGGAAATTGTACACTTTCTCATCCATCGCTTTCCACTCTGTAGAGCCTGTTGTGAGTCTTCTTCCCAAATCTTTATTGTGGCATCGTGTGAGCATGAAGCAATGATTCTGCCAAATTCGGGACCTGCCCAGCTGAGTTTCACAACGGCAGAGTCGTGAGCCTTCCACTTGTCGTTGAGTTCATATTGGCCGTTCGCGTCTTTCTCAAAGACTTTTATTTGTTGGTCGCTGGAGCATGTGGCCATTCGTTGGCCATAAAAGTCTGGGTTAGAGGAATCAGGCTGAAGGGCATTCTAAGCACTGAATTGAGTTGCCCATCTGCAACCTAACACAACAGCGACGAGCGGTACCAATCAGCCATTCATACAGCCTCGCCGATACAAATCTGTCGAGAAATCAAATTAAACAACAGTCTTCGAACGCTGATTGTTATGTCTAACCGCTGACAAACGCGAGCTCACTAGCTCAAGCCATTGACAATAACCATTCTGTCCCGCACGTATGCCATTCGTAATCTTCATCACCACCTACCATATTGAGTATCATGAATCAGGTCGTCGTGCTTCGCTAAGAATGGTTTCATCTCAGTATTAAAGTCGAGTGCTTCACTCCAGTCGCGTAAGATGCCCCAGCGCCTAGTTTCGTGGTAGGTAACCGACATGTGACAATAGCGCCAATATACTTATCGCGACACGTCACTGATACAACCACTCGAACAGAATATGCTTGTGGGAGGATTTCTCGGGGCAATTGGCCTTGCACTGATATTTCTGCCCGAGGAATCGCCATTGGTCTCCTCCTTCGGTTTCGGTATCCTGGGCGCAGCAGTTTCGTTTTATATGATTCCAGCGCTAGGCCCTTCATTCGTCAAGATCGGACTCAAAGGCAAAGATTTGTCCAAGAGGGATCATCCCGTACTTCCGGAATGTATGGGATCCATTCCAGTCGCAATCTACCTCTTTTGCATGGTATTCTTCATCCCGTTTACCTTCTACAAGTATCTGGTTACAAACACCTCAGGGGGTGGTAACAGAGAAGAAGGTATCGAACTCATCAACAATGGACGAGTCCTGAGCCTGTTTCCTCACAGCAAGCTGGCCGAGTACCTGAGTGCTCTGTTATGTCTTCAGAGTATGTTCGTCCTGGGAGTGGCCGATGACCTGTTTGACATTAGATGGCGAAACAAGTTCTTTCTGCCCGCAATTGCAGCAATCCCATTGCTGATTGTCTACTATGTGGATTTCGGCGTGACCTCCGTCATGTTGCCTCCTTTCATGAACCTAGGACCAACTATTGATCTTGGACGATGGTACTACGCCTATATGGCGGCCGTGGCCATCTTTTGCCCAAACTCTATCAACATTTACGCTGGAATCAACGGTCTTGAAGTTGGCCAATCTTTTGTGATTGGAATTCTGATTCTCATCAATGATATGCTCTACATCTGGAACCCGGAGCACCCTGCAGTTGAGCCACATCTATTCTCCGCATATGTCTTGATTCCGTTCCTTGGTGTCACGTCTACTCTGCTCTACTACAACTGGTTCCCCGCCAAGGTGTTTGTGGGTGACACCTTCTGCTACTTTGCTGGTATGGTTTTTGCTGTCGTGGGCATTGCAGGGCACTTCTCCAAGACCTTGCTGTTGTTTTTCATTCCACAAATTTTCAACTTTGTTTACTCGGTTCCTCAGCTATTCAAACTGGTGGACTGCCCGCGACACAGAATGCCAAAGTTTAACGCAGAGACAGGACTACTGGAAGCCTCACGGGCGCCGCTGAAAAAGATCAAGAAGCCAGTTCTGGTCGTTCTACAGACCCTTGAAAAGCTAAAACTAATTAAACTGTACCGGGAAGACGGTAGAATTGTTGAGTGCTCAAACATGACGCTCATCAATCTCACGCTGGTCAACCTAGGATCGATGAGGGAGGATAAATTGACGTTGACGCTGCTGGCTGGCCAATTTGTGATAGGTTTGGCTGCCATTGTTGTCCGACACACTGCTGCTGTGATTGTTTTCGGACGTGACAACTTGTACTAACACTCTATCAATACCTGTTAGATCTGGACGTTTACTTTGACTCGGCAATCTTGGCCCAGTACGCCTCTCGCCTAGCCAAGATACCATCAGCCCACTCAGCAACCTCAGGGGTCTTGATGGCAGCTCGAGTGCTCAAAAATACACTCAGGTCCTTAGTTCCCTTCAGCCGCTTCTCTTCCTCAAAACACTGCACGATGAGCTCAAACTTGTCGACATCTTTGACAAACCGGGCCTCAGGAGAACTGATGTTCTCGTACTCGTTCCACAGGATGTAAATCTCCTCAGCGGCTTCCTTGTTGAACGGCAACAACACGTCTCGAAGATAGGTAATGGTTGCCAGTTCTCGTCTGTGCTTCTCCTCCTTGCCAATGGGGTCAGCTGGGGTGATGTCGCCAACAACGGACTCGGCAATGTCGTGAACCAGAGCCATCTTCACGCATCTGCCAGTGTCGAGAGTCTTGTTGTTAGTTAGCATGGAGATGATTCCCATTCGGTACATGTGATCCGCGATACTTTCTAAGTTAGCGAGTCATGTTCCTCGTTGGCCACCGTCTTACGATCTAGATTCATGAATAAATCTGACCCAAGCTTGATTTCAACCTGCCTCGCTATGCTCATTTTCTAGGCTTATCCAGAATATCAGAATTATACTCACCTGGCTCGGGCACATCGTAGTTAATCCAGCCTGTTCGCTTCTGCTCCTTCAGCCGCTTTACAATATGCAGAAACACATACAAATGCTTAATCGGCCCCGGGAACGCGTCGAGCTCCTGTAAAGTCTCCTTCAGGTCCTCAGGGACGGCGTTTTCTACCGTCCAGATCAAGTCTTGGGCCATCTCTGCTAGTGATGCTAAGGGTACGTTACGCGCGCGTCTCGAAATGGCCTTCCGCTGATTCGTCCAGGTCCGGCGGCAGGCCGAGGCTATGCTTAAGGCGTATTCAGTGCATTCGCGAGCCTAAATTTAGATACTGAGTGACTCACTGTTGCTAGATTACTGCCTGTCTCAACGTTAATAGCGGGCTGATAAAGACAAGAAAATAGCCGCATCGAGTGGGGCTTGGACGTCATCTTGCGTTTTGGGATCCAACCAGCACTGTGAGCAGAACGGCGCTCAGTGCCTATAATCGCTCTAGGAACCAACAAGATCAATGTCAGATGAACATGTCAATACATTATTATAAACAAAGACCGCCATATCAGACCTTTTGATGGCAGTCTTATTTATGATTTTTAGAGGGCACCGCGCCTTCCGGTTAAGTCTAACTAGCAAAGACTATTGCCTTGCTTCGCCAAACCTTCACTTAAGCAATCAGCTCAACAACACCACCGGCTTCCTTGATCTTCTTCTCGGCCAGCTCAGAAACGAATCGAGCCTTGACGATGACTGGAACCTGTGGGAGTCGGCCCTTACCCAGAACCTTGCCGAAGCCAGCAGCCAGAGTGTCAATGACTGGGGCGTTGGCAGCAGATGGGTTGGCCAAGTACTTCTCTCGGTGCTCAGCTGGAACCAGAGTCCACAGCTTGTCCAGGTTCAGGACTGGTCGCCAGTGGTGGTTCTGCTGCAGGTGGTAGGTTCGGTAACCGACCTTACCGAAGTAACCTGGGTGGTACTTATCCAAGTTGGTTCGGTGGTGGTGCTGACCACCGGCCATACCTCGACCACCGGGATGCTTTCTGTGCTTTCCGATTCGTCCGTGACCGGCTGAATTAGTATTGTTTAAAAAAGTGTTTGAGCGGGAATAAGGGTTGTGTTAACCATTTTGAATGTTGGTCAGTCGAGTTGTTGGTTCGTCTATTGTCGCGATATCAAATTCGATTGTTGAAATTTTCTGGTCGATTGACGGAAACCCTTATTCTAAACCACCGCTTCTATCCGTCCAGTGGCGGACTCTATGATCTACTCACCAGAAACGTGTCCTCGGTGCTTTCTAGTCTTGGTTAATCTGGTTGGCATTGTTGTTGCTGAGGTTGAACGTCAAACAAGTTTTGTCACTGTTTGGTGGTGCACTGCTCCCAACCGGCTGCGAACTTCTCAGCACGCAAAAGCAGTCACAGTCCCAACCACTCAAGACATAAGTGGGAGAGTGCGCGCAGAATATTACAGGCTGGTAACTCCCAGCACGTTTAATCGAATCTCGGGTGTGTCAGAATTAAATGAGCTGTAGTGTGGTGTACCGGTGTGGCCATGATGATTATGTCCACACCAAAAACAGTATTCTATAAAACTGCCCATTCAAGTACATCCTAAATCATCTTGTATATTTTGACCCCATTGTGCATGGTGTTCGCTAGAGCCAGCGGATTACAGTCACTGTGACTAAGGTAACCTCTTCTGAACTACACGGCGTTTGCTTCTCACCACCGTGCTCCTGTGCATGTGCAGTGCACTGCACACGTGGGCTGCGATTGATGCGTTACACTGTTGGAACTATCAAATGCCGCAGTGTCAGGATTTAGCGGGTGTCTGATCAGCTCTGGATGAGAGATAGACGTCACAGCAGGATGTCGTACTATTTCAAGCGTCCGTGTCAGATTAATCGCCAGGTTTTACTCGACCAAGTCATCCGTACAAAATCTCAGCACAAAAAATTCAACTTCGGCGCCGGAAACACAGCGCAGCAACGTTTATCCGACCCTTCTCACCACGTGCTGATCCGAAATCTTCGCGGCTCGTTCCGTAATCCCCCGTATTTTATCGGGAGGACACAGGCCGTAACCGGTCACAGGGCTCTCTGCACCCCTGACTTCCTCTCATCCGAATACCCACTCACAGACCGCTGCCCACTAAACTCTAGGTCAGATCTAGGGCTAGATAAATCCCGCTGCTCCACCGTCCCCATACTATGCACGCTAATTAGTGCCGTACATGCATTGTCCCGTAATCGTTATCGTGAACGGTGGCACTCTTCTCTTGCCCGTAGCCTCCGAGCTATACTTGTCCCAGCTACAGAGCCCCTCCCTATCATCGTTACGTCACCTTATCTCTGACCGCTGCCATCATCTCAAAAGACGCGCCTGCACGTGCCGCGCACAATAGGGACCCACCACTCCTCTTCCCCAGAAAGCTTTTCCATCTCAAGCAAATCACTATTATATGAACTAGCGACTTATTTTTTTGGTTTTCCTTACAACAACAAGGTCAAGGTCACTCGAGTATCTCGAACCGGGTTAGCTGGCAGTCAGAGCGCGGTCACTGAAGAGTTTTCAATCTAATCTATCTTGCGGGCCACTATCGACCGCTAATCTAATCTTGCTGAGCACAAGCGAGGTTCTTTGCCAGATTCACAAGCGATAAGGTTCTGCTAAGCGCCGGACCGGTAACCAACAGACAATTACATCAGCTTAAGATTGTGAGAAACTACTCGCTTCGCTACTCACATCATGTCCTCATATTCAGCCTCTGCCGCCACTCGACGTGGCTCCGTCGTTCCACCACTCTCGGGAATTGACTCTCCCACAATTCCATTGATGCCAGACAAATGTGATGTCCTCATCTGCGGAACCGGCATTGTTGAATCCATCCTGGCTGCGGCCCTCGCGTGGCAAGGCTCTAACGTTATCCACGTCGACTCTAACCCCTACTACGGAGACGCTTGTGCCACCCTCAACGTGGACGAACTCAAGGCTTGGGTCAATAAGGTCAATTCTAGACCAGGACCATTCTCTAATGCATCACTCTACATGCCGCGACCTCTGGAGTCGCGAAAGCATCTGCTCGATATTTCTCCTCGAGTCATGTTTGCAAAGTCGGACCTGCTCGACCTTCTCGTCAAGAGTAAAGTCCACAAATACATGGAATTCAAGCCAATCGGATCCTTCCACACTTTTGAAAACGACACTTTCGAAAAGGTTGCAGGGTCCAAGGAAGACATCTTTACTGATCAATCTCTGACCCTCATCACCAAGCGGAAACTGATGAGATTCGTCAAATTCGCCCTCACTTGGGAAACCCAGAATCAGGAGTGGGAGGACCACCAAGATAAGCCTCTTGCCACATTTCTAAAGGAGAAGTTTGACTTGGACGAGCAGCAAATCACTGAGCTCATTGTGTCCATCGGTCTTAACACTACTTTGGACGTCAAGGTCGTTCCAGGTATGACCCGAATCAAGCGATATCTTGTTTCCATCGATGTGTATGGCTCCTTCCCAGCGCTGTACTCCATGTACGGTGGCCCCGGTGAGATCGCACAGGCCTTCTGTCGATCCGCGGCTGTTGGTGGTGCAGTCTACAAGCTCAACACCAAACTGATTTCCTATGATGAAGAGACCGGAATCGCCGCCTTCAGCGATGGATCTCGAATTCACGTCAAGGAGAAGCTTGTCCTGTCGCCTTCTAATGACAACGCCCTGCGACAGCAAATTGACAGACCCGTCTCCAACTCTTCTTCCGTTGTCACCAGGATGATGGCTATCGTCGGTAAGGATTGCGTCCAGTGGTTTGCCGAGAACGAGAGCGCTGCTGTTGTCGTTTTCCCTCCTGGCTCTCTCTCTACCAAGAATACGCATGCCGTGCAGGCTATTGTTCTGGGTCAAGGCTCCGGCCAGTGTCTTCCTGGCCAGGCCGTCTGGCACCTTTCCACGCAAGAAACCACAAACGCACGAGGCCACCTTGAGGAAGCCTTGCAAAAGATGGAGGCTGCAATTCTGCGAGAATCGACCGAGGATTTCGAGCTGGAAGTCGGCGAGGGCGATGTCTCGTACCGACAGGATGGCCTGCCCGTCATCTCCTCCGTCAGGCTAGGAGCCTCCATGCAAAACTTTGTTCCCAAGGAGAAGCTAAACCTTCTGTTCAAACTGTGCTACTCGCAGCGACTAGACGAAAGGGACAATGACCTCTCGGGTAAGCTCATTTACACGCAACTACCGTCAGGCGAAATCTCATACGACGGAATCGTCGAGCAGGCTCGAGCACTGTTTGTTGCCATTGCGGGCAGTGATGACGAGTTCTTCGACGTTGACTTCGAGGACGAGGACGCCGTTGCGGAGGCCAAGGAGGACGGCTTCGATAGGAGAAAGAGCGTCGGAGGTGAGTTTGGAGAAGACATGGAGATGGAAATGTAGCACAAACACAGAAGTGTGGAGCTATAATTGGATGAATGAATGACCTTGAGTACATATGCCACATAGTAATTATGATACATGTATATATCGACAAACGTGCACGTTGGTGGGGGATCCTGTGCATGTGAAGTGTATTGGTTAGTAATGTACAAATGTTAGTTAGTAGTGAGAGTGTCAGCGCAGGCTTTGTAAAGCGCGAGCCGCTCTCTCCGCTTCCTCTGCTGCCGTCGGGCTCTTTGCGTGTTCCCAGCCTCCAGCCAAGCCAGCAGCATCGACCGCGCGGCGCGAGAATGTGTCGATATAAGAGTCCCGTTCGCTCTCAGTCACCTTGGCCCAGTCCCGCGTATCGATATCGGACTTTATCTGTGTCAGGCCGTCTACTATTGCGGCCACCTGACGTGATAAAAACAGCAGCGTGTCTTCAGTTGGTTTGATGTTGGTCAAAGCCTCCTTCGCCTCTTGCGACGTGCCTTGAAGAAACTGCAGCATTTTGCGATATTCGTTGATTATGCCCTTGACTTTTGCTAACCGTTTTGCCCGCATCTTCAGCAGCGTGTTTTTGTGTGTTTCCGCGTAAAGCTCCCGTCTCATCAGGCTTATTTGCCTATACAGTTCCTCTGATTCCTGCTCCGGGCCGAAATCAACGCCGCTGTGATGTTGTAACCTGATCCAGCCCTCTTCCACTAGATCATTCGGTATCGTCAGAATGTTTCGAAGAGAATAGACCTCGAATTTATCAAAACATTGGTCGACCACTGACTCCAATAACGTTTCCAGCTGGGCCGTCCCTAGCTCGATTTCATTGGCCGTGATTGATGAATGGTTGGCATAACGGTCCTGTAGGAACCGGTCCATAGCGGATGTGCACTTGTATAGGATGTCGTTAACAGCGTTGATGACATCGTCGATAATGGCAATTGGGGGATAACCTAAGTGTTCGGTGAGCACTCCGGCTGTCTGAATGTAACTCATCTCTAGTGAAGAGACTAGCCGCTAAAAGTGTAGCTGTTCAGTACTGTCCGGCTTAGGTAAATCCCCTAGTTATAATCGCGAGCCAATACGCACAGCACTTTGGGTCTCAGTCACTCAACAAAAATCCCAGAGAGAGTCTTGTGATGCATGCGGCATTGATTTCTACGCGACACGACACGACGCGTCTCATCTTGCATCTCGCGTTCCTCACGTGATCAATTGGCTTCACGTGATTTGAATTGACAGGTCACGTGTGGCATAATGAGGATTTGACTCCCATTAGGGCACAACCCTAGTACCCCATCATAAATATTTTCATTTACAACTACTTCCTTAGGACGGAGCAATCACTCTATCTACCTTGTAAGGAAGTCCCTAAAAAATGGTGAGTACAGCACGATTCGAAAAGGTTCAATATTGATGACTTTGGCTGTTCAATGATTCTAGCTTCATCTTGTGCCAGTTTACTGCCAGCGTTGTCTGTTGCATGTCTTGCTAATCAATACTAATACAGTCTGACCACGAAGTTGTCGAAGAAGTCGAAGTCGCCGTTGAGGCCTCTGCCCCAGGCACCATGTCCATCGAGGACGCTCTCCGAGGAGTCCTGCGAAAGGCTCTGATCCACGACGGTCTGGCCCGAGGTCTGCGAGAGGCCTCCAAGGCTCTGTCTGCTGGTAACGCCCACATGGCCGTCCTGTGCGAGTCCGTTGACGAGGAGTCCTACACCCGACTCATTGAGGCTCTGTGCAAGAACGCTGAGCAGCCAATCCCATTGATCAAGATCTCTGACGCTAAGAAGCTTGGTGAGTGGGCTGGTCTTTGCCAGCTTGACCGAGAGGGTAACCCAAGAAAGGTTGTCGGCTGCGCTTGCGTTGTCGTCAAGAACTGGGGTGAGGACTCTGAGGAGCGAAACGTTCTGCTCAACTACTTTGCTTCCCAGTAAGTGTATCAACACTTGCCAGAATCCATTTGGTAACCAAAAAATCATCTGGGTATGATGTAATGTAGACAATAAAACGACTTCAAAACAAATGATTTACCAAATAGCTATTCTGTATGACAGGTTTTGTATGTTCTGCTTGACCAGAGACGCACATGATCCTGACCTTACGCCATTTTCCATAGCGGAAATTCATAATTTCGCGTGGCGAAGATTAGTTGCGTTGTATATTGATTGGGGCGATTCATGAACGATCAAAATATTGGCTCCAGGTGCATTCAGAGCCAAAAAGTTAACACTCTTGCGAGCGCTTTGGACGACACCGGAATTGAACCGGGGACCTTTCGCATGCTAAGCGAATGTGATAACCAACTACACCAGACGCCCTGTTATGACTTTGTATTGAAGTCAAGATGTAGAAAAAGATTGGACGCATGTGCGGCTCAAAAGTGTCTCACATTGATTTTTTGGAATTTACAGTCCTCGGTGTATGTCGTAAAAGCCGAACGCTCTACCAACTGAGCAAATATCAAAAAGAATCTCCGATACGGGGAATTGAACCCCGATTTGCACGGTGAGAGCGTACTGTGCTAACCATTACACTATATCGGACTG
>PPJL03000038.1:0-101060 GCA_003705745.3 Blastobotrys muscicola | reverse complement strand
TCCTTTACGGTCGTCACTGGTTTCGTGGCCGACAGTCTTTTCTACCACGGCCAGATGAAGGAGATCAAGGATTTTTACAGCCGCAGCCATGACAAGGTGATCGAGCTGAATACTCAAGACCGCTCAGAAAAGCCCATGTAGAGGTAACGGAGTTGCACGCAGGTAAGATCTGTTTCCGCAGCAGACTAAATTTAAGTGCATGATCACAATTTTGAACGCAAAAAGCCTAAAACACTGTGTTTAAATAGGATGTTAGCTATATAGTGAGTACTACTGGTAGACTACTAGTATAGGTATTATATTACAGCAGTGTAGGCTGACTACTCAGTGATAAAGAAGCCGATTGTGAATGGTAGACATTGGTACTCAACTGTCTAATCGACGTCGATATGGCTGCAATTTGCTTGTTGCCTTTGGTTAATTATAATTAAATTACAGTGCAGACTATATGTGACTTTATAAGTAAGACTTATGTATAATTGGCATCTAGGCAATCCAGTCATGTGAGGGTGTTAGGTAGAGATGTTTTCCCCCTGTGCTAAAGCGGATCATTACAATATTATATCATCAGTGGTTTACTTGACTAGGGTTTCCTCTCTGATCATGAATATATTACCACTTCTGGTAAACGGAATTCAATAACTCGATTCACAAACCATACCCACCTCAAGCGCAGAAGCCGCGAGGTGCAGACACGTCCGATGTCTTTGGGCCATTGAGTGAGTATCGCTACGACGGTAGTGGAAGCAGAGCACACATTCCGAGAAGGCTACAACTACAAGGGTTAGGGTAGGCTTGAGTTAGGGTTAGGTCCGGCATTTCTCCGGCGAATGGAGCAGTCGATGCTCGAGATGCCCTCACGACTAACATTCAAAGGCGAGAAACGCAAAGGCAAGCCCAAAGAGAAGGCAGCAAAGAAAGCCAAAGTCGAGATTGAAGAAGGATGGATCTCGGCCAGGCGCCTCTCTGATCTAGTCGGTCCCGTGATTGCAGTGCAGGCACACAGCGGCACGCCTGTGTGCATTTCTGCTGACTCTGAAGGCACAGTTTACGCGGCGACTGATCTCGACTTTGATCCCGCGTCAATCGCAGAATCCGTCGAACCCAGTAATGTCCAGCATGTTTTCGTTCTGGTGCCAGTGAAATACACCGATGCTGCTGAGGTGGATGAAAAGAAAGTGGCCCTGAAAGCCTCGAATGGCAAGTACCTTGGCGTGACGAAAGGTGTGGTTACCGCCAAATCCGCTGCCGTTGGACTGGACAACACGTTCACCATCAAGAAGCCGGGCAGCTGGGTGCTGCAGATTGATGGCAAGTTTCTTGCTCTGAAGAAGGATAAGGACGACTATGAGGTCATACTGAGTGATGCAGAAGAACCTTTTGTGCTGAGGGTTCAAGCTGAGCATGCGAAGCCGTCAAGGCTTCTGAAGAGTGTGGTTCATACGAGCTCAAGCACCTCAGAATTGGAGAGGAGAGCGGGCCGGACGTTAGATCGTGTGGAGCTATCTACGCTGAGAAATGCAGAGAAAGAGGGCAGGCTAAATGAAGCGCTGCTCGATATGAGAGAGAAGGGTAAGGCCGATACAAGGTGTTGACCGGAGTTAATGATTTAACAGTTTCCATGTGAATGAGACGATACGAATTCATTTTTGGCTTCTGAGCTGGCCAAAATCGATTAGCATCAAGCTATTGACGTGCCGTCACGCCACAGCAAGCATCGGGGTTCAAAATGGACCAGCCGTCTGAGCACAAAGCGCCCCTAGAGGTGTGATTGGAAACCTTCACGTTGACTAGGATCGAGGACAGAATATTGTTGAGACAGACGGCGCGGCTGTTCTATAAAAGCTGATTTAAATTGTATACTCAATTCACGACGATACTTTGGTGTTGTTCCTCCTGTTGAACAGATGTCAAATTTTACGTGTAGACAGGAGCATAACGGTATTAGGGCATTATTCCGCTCAATTGAAGCAATTGAAGGAGATTGAGCCTTATGAGCATTCACAAGAGTAGGCTACTTCAAGCTTCATTCAGACTGCGATCAGGTTCTTCCGACGTTATCATCGAGCTAGCTTTGGAACGTACTAATGCTCAATACCGAATAAATACATGATTGTGTAACGACATATACCGTCGAACTGCTGCACGAGCAGTCTAGCAATTGACGATCCTTGAGAACCGCTTTGACACAATCATCTCCATCTCCTTCTTCGGCACTCGCAGCTCCGTACAGAGAAAGTCGTAGTGCTTAGGGTTCTCCAACGCGGCCTTCATGAGGTCTTCTAGCTCGTAGTTCGGTTCGACATCAGATGTCTCCTCCATCTCCTCAGAAAGCATTCGGTTCCGGGCCTGCAGTGACGCGGTGCTGAAGTCCATGATTGGATAGGTGTGGACTCGATAAATGAGTCCTTTGATTATGCCAAAGGAAAGGAAACGTCGCACGTCTATACCTCCTAACAGGCTTCGGTGCTCCTTGATCCACTCCCGGACGGTTAAACCCTGATGCAGAGACCGGTACAGGAAGAATAGAGTTGCTTGCGAGGGGATGCGAGTCGACATGTGCGCAGATACCGTCGACGATGAAGATGAAAGCGAGGAAGCTTGCACGCCGGAACCGGTGCTGCTCTGACTGGGCAAACGGCTCTGGCGAAACTGATCAAGCGGGTACAGAATGTACGCTTGACACTCTTTGTAAAGCTCTGGGTCGCGGATGAAGTTTGAAACCTCTGATGTGACGGCATAGATGTTTGTAAATTGAAAGAGGTCGATGATGATGACACATTGATAGTGGTACAGGTGTTGAATGCATTGTTTGGTTAGTGAGAAATCTGCGTCTGCGAGGTCCGATATTCGGCGTATTGAGTTGACGCCGTTAATGTGTGCCACAATCTTCTCCATGGTGGGGTCCCAGTTTTCGTCAATTAGCTTGTCCAGCTGGACTGTGGACACAGGCACATGGAAGCACTGGAGTTCTGGCGGCTGTGGACACAGCGGGAACAGTTTCATGTCTATAACGTTTGACTTATCGATTGGAATCCTGCATTCTGAGTAGTTGTTCAAGTCCTGATAGACCTGCTCGATAATGTCCTGGATAGTGGCGATGCTCGATGATTTTGAGAGGAAGCGCGACTGTTCTTCTAGCACCATGAACATGCGTCCTAAACGTCTAATGTTCATCTCGTAGACGACAGACTCTTGCGCTGCGTTGAAGACGAAACAGAAATTGAATATTAGATGATTTCGGTCGTACTCCTCTGAGTAGATGTAGACGGGGTAGCCAATAAGTCTGTATTGGTTGATCTTGAATGCCACTAGCCGGTTACAGAGCGGCGGTTTGGGGATGACATAGTTCTTGACAGAATCAAAATTGAACAGAGGTGTCGTGATGCCCTCGTCAGTTTCATTAGGGACAATGGCGCCAGACGGCACCTGACAGAGGACAGTGGAGCCTTCGCTAGCATCAAAGACAGAGTAGAATATGGCCAAGATGGGGCAGAATCCAGCGTCCATGATAAGGCGATATGGATCCGAGACAAACTGCATAAACGTACAAACAGTGGGAGTGTGGCACAAGTGCCACGGCGCTGGGAAGGTTATGCTGGAAATTCATAGAAATGTGGGGCGCGCTTACTTAGACCCAGCGAAGTGTGAAATTTTGACTTAACACTGCACACACAATGCATCGAGTTGCTTCCAAGAAGGTCACTCAGTCTGCCCTGCTCGGTCAGGTGCGACACTACTCTCACAAGGAGCTGAAGTTCGGCGTTGAGGGCCGGGCTGCCCTGCTGAAGGGTGTCGATATTTTGGCCAAGGCTGTTTCGGTTACTCTCGGACCAAAGGGCCGAAACGTTCTCATTGAGCAGTCCTTTGGCTCTCCAAAGATCACCAAGGACGGTGTCACCGTCGCTCGAAGCATCACTCTTCAGGACAAGTTCGAGAACCTTGGTGCTAAGCTGCTGCAGGAGGTTGCCTCCAAGACCAATGAGACCGCTGGTGACGGTACTACTTCCGCCACTGTTCTGGGTCGATCCATCTTCACTGAGTCCGTCAAGAACGTCGCTGCCGGTTGCAACCCAATGGACCTGCGACGAGGATCCCAGGCCGCCGTTGAGGCCGTCGTCCAGTTCCTGCAGAAGCACAAGCGGGAGATCACCACCTCTGAGGAGATCGCTCAGGTCGCTACCATCTCTGCAAACGGTGACGCTCACATCGGTAAGCTGATCGCCAACGCCATGGAGAAGGTCGGCAAGGAGGGTGTCATCACCGTCAAGGAGGGCAAGACCATCGAGGACGAGCTTGAGGTCACCGAGGGTATGCGATTCGACCGAGGTTACATCTCCCCATACTTTGTCACCGATACCAAGTCCGGTAAGGTCGAGTTCGAGCGACCACTGATCCTGCTGTCCGAGAAGAAGATCTCCTCTATCCAAGACATCCTGCCATCCCTCGAGGCCTCTAACAAGCTGCGACGACCACTGCTCATCATTGCTGAGGACGTCGACGGCGAGGCTCTCGCTGCCTGCATCCTCAACAAGCTGCGAGGTCAGGTCCAGGTCGCTGCCGTCAAGGCCCCAGGCTTCGGCGACAACCGAAAGAGTATCCTCGGCGACGTTGCCATCCTCACCGGCGGTACCGTCTTCACTGAGGAGCTCGACATCAAGCCAGAGAACGCTACCCCAGACCTCTTCGGTACCTCTGGTTCCGTCACCATCACCAAGGAGGACACCATTATCCTGAACGGTGAGGGTGAGAAGGAGAACATCGCCCAACGATGCGAGCAGATCCGATCCCTCGTCAACGACGCTACAACCACTGAGTACGAGAAGGAGAAGCTGCAGGAGCGACTGGCCAAGCTGTCTGGCGGTGTTGCCGTCATCAAGGTCGGTGGCGCCTCTGAGGTCGAGGTCGGCGAAAAGAAGGACCGATTCGTCGATGCTCTCAACGCTACCCGAGCCGCTGTTGAGGAGGGTATCCTGCCAGGTGGTGGTACCGCCCTCATCAAGGCTTCCCGAATTCTGGACACTGTCAAGACCGACAACTTCGACCAGAAGCTCGGTGTCCAGATCATCAAGAGCGCCATCACCAAGCCAGCCCGAACTATTGTTGAGAACGCCGGCGGCGAGGGCTCCGTCGTCGTTGGCAAGCTGACCGACGAGTTTGGCGAGGATTTCAACAAGGGTTTTAATGCTGCAACCGGTGAGTACACCGACATGATTGCCTCTGGTATCATTGACCCATTCAAGGTCGTCCGAACCGGTCTGGTTGACGCTTCCGGTGTCGCCTCTCTTCTGGCCACCACCGAGTGCGCTATTGTTGACGCCCCAGAGCCAACCCCAGCCCCAGCTGCCCCAGGCATGGGTGGTATGGGTGGCATGGGCGGCATGGGATTCTAAATTAAGCCGCCTGGCCACGAACGACCGAGTCTGCCTGTATATTAGAGACCCCCGTTCAATGTACATAGTAATGAGTGTCTGTGCTTGCATAGCGAGACGCGGACTTCCCGAGAGCTTTGTACTCGTAGTTGTAATGCAGTCAGATCTGTCTCAAAATCCAGATCTACACATGACCGTTGCCTTCTGACTCGTGCACGCTTTGTGTGAACTTTTAAAAACTCGTAAATTTAGTATACATCAAAATTAAAATGACCGTCGTAATGATTTGGTGGAGGTTGGTTTGAGGTGTAAGTGTGAGGTCTTGTCGAGTGCTTGTGGTGAGGTTCGAGTGGGTTCATGCAATAAATACTAAGACCAAACAAGCTCGTCGGACCACGATATAGTACGTGCAACACTTCGGCGCAGTCGTTTTGGTCTTCTGTGCTCCTCTGGTTCCTCTGGCTCCTGCTCTAGGTATCGCTTGAGGCCCTGCAGAGAGTAGAAGCCAACTGCACTTGTTGTGAAGGTCACAGCCTTCGCTGGCTCTTCGTAGGCACCGATACGGCCGACTTTCAACGCAGGCTTTCCAGGCTTTTTGAGGTGATGGCAAGGCTTGCATCTTCGGCCAGGGGATTTCGGTGGCGTGTCGGTGGTGGGCAGCTCGCCAGCCGCGTCTTCCACGGTGGTATCTTCAGGGTTGTCTTCACTGGCTTCAGATGGAAGTGAGTCGGACGATTCCGTGGCATCCAGTCCAGGAACTTCGGGTCCGAGCTCGGTCTCCTCACTTCCCTCACCAACTTCCGGAGACTCCACGGATTTTGGGGCCTCGACGGGCGAATAATCAGCGGCCAGCTCGTCAGTGGATGCCTTTACGACACATTCCACTACCTCCACAGTCATTAAGCATGCAAATGATATGAAGGGTAAAGACGCGCTTCGCGGATCGCGAGAAAAACACGAGAAGAGCGCGCCTTGCAGTATGTATGCAAACCCTTGCCCCATAAACCTTAATTTACGGATATAAAATAGGGTAGTACATCCCAATTCCTTTCTCCTTCTTACCACCCACTTGAAGGTCTCGTTCAATTCCATCGATTTGCTATCTCATTTATCTACATACCCCTTTGAAAACCTCATACCATCCTCATCATATCATGTAAGACCAATCGCGCATCATGCATACGCTAACCTAGAATGTCCAAGCCAACTAGCGCCAGCTATTCCAAGAGAGCCAGTGCTCAGGTTACCACTATCAACAGCAAGCCATCATTGGCGGTTGATACTGACATTACCGCCGGCGGTAATGATGGGCTTCCGGCGCCTGCCCCGGTCCCTACACCTCCTACCACCACTCCCCCTACTACCACTCCCCCTGCCGACGACAACCAGTGTGTGCTGCCCCAGTCCCTGTTTGTCGCGCATCTAGCAACTTATCCAGCGGTTGCCGCTCTGACTGGATTGATTGGTTCTTTCCCCATCCCCAAGATGTTTCTGTCTAACGCCGTACCATTGCTCCATGCAATCGAGAAGCAGATGCATCCAGTTACCGAGCCTGTTATCAAACGGACTACGCCTGTCCTCAAGTCGGCCGACAAGTTTGGTGATAATGTTCTGACGCGGGTCGATCAGGCATTCCCCCAGCTCAAGACTACGGACCCCAAAGACATCGCGGACGCTGTCTGCAAACCAATCAACAAGGCATCGTCGGTAGGCAGCAGTGCCGTCTACAAGAGCGTTGTCTCTCCATGCAAGGGGGCCGTCGCTGCAGTCCGAAAGCAGTACGCTCGAGTCTACGACACCAATGGCAAGGCACTCATCCGATCCCAGTTGGACCCCATTGTTGGCCCCATCAATGACCGAATCGAGGGTCTGATTATTGACCTCGTCCCATCAGAGGGCCCGCTGGTGCCCGAGAAGGTCTCTAACGAGCTCAGCCGAACCTGGCGACTAGGGCGAGTGGCGGTGTTGAATGGATTGCCGATGGCAAAGACAGGTGTCAATGACGTGTTGACTTTTCCGTCCGCATTAGCGTCACATGTCTCGGATCTCTATAAGAGTGAGCAAGATGAGCGAAGGAGCGAGGATGGTTCCCTGAGTCGCCGAGGAAAGGTCATAGCAGCTATCAACACTGGCACCGAGCTGACCAAGGGCCTCAAAAAGGACGGTGTTCATGTGGTGAGAAAGTCCAATGAGGTGTCGCCAGTCGAAGAGCAAGTGGAGTCTCCGTATCCTTAGATGTCTAAGTGAATGAATTGAGATGAAAAAATCTGGTCACTGTAGTCCTTCATTAGTAAATTATGACGCGAGTTCTTCTCACTCCATTGTTGCTGTTTGAACCCCGGAATCCATATCTGTACTGTTTGTAGGTTGGTTGCATGCAGATCAGGCACGGCTGATGCTCTTCGCTTAGCGCCGCATGATGCACGTGACAGCTGCATGGCGATCATGCCTCACGACATGTTCTGAAGTTGCACATGTTCTCGTTAACATGGCAAAATTTTAAACTTGTAGGTAGTCGCTTTGAAGTTGCATATTGGTCGTCACGTGCTCAGAACATTTGGTCCGCATACGCAAGGCACATGAGTCGCTGACTCACATCTGTAGCAATAGGCTGGAGCAACAGCAACCCGCTACCTAGGACACAGCAAGTCTCGTAAGCAGTGAAAAGGGCAATATTTGCTCTATAAAACAGTCAAGGTGGATTCGATATTCGACCGAAACAAACGAGCGAGGAGAATGAGTGCGAAAATGAGCGACGAACATAGGAAGATGGACACTCGTCCAATGCTGAGGCCAGACGCCAGACTGACTGGAGAGGAAAGGATCAAAGTGAGAGAGATAGCACACAAGGCTTGGAGTCAGCCGTCAGCTCTTGCGGTGCAGCTTGGTCTTTTTGGTATTCTAGCCAGTGCTTGGTATGCGATCATGAAGCATCCTTTGACTGTATTTTCGGCACACCCCATGCTGAATACAACTGCGCTGCTATTGATCGGCCAAGGCATTCTGGTGGTTCAGCCTGAGCCTAAGTCAGCGAAGGAACGAACCATGGGGGATAACGTGCATGGTATTGTCAACACTCTCGGAGCCTTGTGCTTCGTGGGTGGCCTTGGAGCGATATTTTACAACAAGCACCTTAAAGGCGAGCCTCACATCATCACTTCTACCCATGCTAAGATTGGCGCAGTCACTGCTTCGCTGATTGTTTTCACTTGGCTGGTGGGCGTGGCACAATGGTGGTTCCCTGAGAAAGTGTTTGGCTCTTTGGAGAGAGCAAAGAAGATGTACAAGTTCCACAGAATGATGGGCTACATTATCGTTGCAATGCTCTCCATCACCATCATGGCATCCTTAAAGACTGACTACAACCAACAGGTACTAGGCATCAAGGCCGGCGTTCTTCAGGTATTTTTGGGTTTGGCGGTAGCAGGTGTCCTACTGAGGATGAGACCTGGTAGGATGGTGGTGGCTGTTTAGTCTACCGACGCGAGTTACTCGAGGCTGTAAGGCACACTCTTTTTGCCTTCATGTTATGTATAGTATTGGAATAATTTGATCGATTCTGTTAAAATGACTTGTGGATAACGATTGCCCCACCAAGAAACCCCCAGATCAGATTAGGGCTGTGCCCTAACAGGACGTAAGTGGTGGGTTACCAGTTTTGCGAGTTGAGTGAACAGTCACAGCTTCAAAGGGCAGCGCGCACCTGCGAAGGCCCAGGATATACGCAAAGTCCCAACCACTCGACTCCATAGTTTTGTCAAACCGTCAACACCAGCAACAACATCAAAGAGTACGTATAGGAAGGGGGAACTAGTGATGGACGACAGAGCGACAAAACACACGAGCGAGATGATTTCCTGAATAGCGACGAGAATTATATCCTTTTTATGTGGTCTGGTAACCTGGGAGGCAGAGCACGACTGAGGACCAGACAACTGTATTCAAGGGTTTCTACTCGAAAGCTCTCCAAGCAACATGACAATCATTACGCAACAAAGCTTTTAAGTCCTCTGATTTACGAATGAACACATCTAACATAGTGACCGGTCGTCTCAACGAATACCAAGTCATTGGTCGAAGACTCCCCTCCGAGAAGGAGCCAGAGCCAAAGCTCTACCGAATGCGAATCTTCGCTCCAAACACCGTCGTTGCCAAGTCTCGATTCTGGTACTTCCTGACCAAGCTGCGACGAATTAAGAAGGCCGCCGGTGAGATCGTCTCCGTCAACCAGATCCACGAGAAGAAGCCAACTAAGGTCAAGAACTTTGGTGTCTGGATCCGATACGACTCTCGATCTGGTACCCACAACATGTACAAGGAGTACCGAGAGTTGAGCCGAGTCGGCGCCGTCGAGGCCCTGTACCAGGACATGGCTGCTCGACACCGATCTCGATTCCGATCCATCCACATTCTCAAGGTTGTTGAGATTGAGAAGACCGAGGACGTTCGACGACAATACATCAAGCAGTTGTTGACTCCAGGTCTTAAGTTCCCTCTGCCACACCGAGTCCAGAAGTCCAAGGCTGTCTTCTCCGCCAGCCGACCATCCACTTTCTACTAAGCGTGCGCACCTCTTTCTCTGATCCAAAAAAGATTGGGATAGGACCCTCAGCCTACGGTGAGGCTGAGCTAAAATAGTAACGTGTATTGTTTATTAGAAATTAATGTCATACTGCAGACAGACACACCACACCACGAGCTCAGCGAGTGGATAGTCTCATTTCATGCTCTGTCCGAGCGTCAGACGTCCAGTCTTTGTTGGCACGTCTGAGATTTACAATTCTGGAGCCAGATGTGTGCTAAAGAGGGCAGATCAGAGTCAAGGTATGAAGTCTTCCAGTTTGCTGAAGCCTCCACGAGGCTGCTGACCGAGCCGACCACGCTCTGTTGGAAACTATGATAGCTAAAGCCCAGCAGTTCTCGAGTCTTGGAAGAGTCTTTTTTTGCGATCTCCACCTTGAGCTCTGACAGTTCCTCCGCAGTCATTGGAATGCTGTTTTCTTTGCCCTTCGCAGCTCCGGAAACTTCTATACAATAGTATCAATCACCATCGATCTGCGGATGCCAAACGCCGTTCTCAACAAGCAGTCGCTTGCCAGCAAACGTGAGTTCCAATTAAAGCCTTGACATGGGCTAGCGCAACATCACGCACAACTATCCAAGGGCTGATTTCAGTCTGGTTATGCGGTTTAGCGTCGTGGTCAACGACTTATTTATGGTGGTTATTGAGTGCTGTAATGCTGCGTGTCGCCTTGCGAACATGTGTATTTGTGTATAGTCAATAGCCTAGCTGGCTAGACGACAAAAGCGACATGAACGTATCAGCTAGTGCTCGTTCATCTACCATATTATTTCGCTAGCCGCTGTGGCCCGGAAGTTACCGCTATCCGGTAGTCAGATCAAGGTTAGATTCTGCCGCGCTTAGAAGCGTTCTCAGTTCTAGGGTGAGTCAACTAGATCTTATAGTTTAGTGTGTGAATGCATCCTGGAAATAATCGGTCGCTGAGTTCATTGATAACAATTCATGAGTGACGGAACTGTCCATAAACTGACATGCTTGGATGAATCAAGTTGAATAAGCTGTCACCTGATCTCAGCTGTACGACACGTGACTCGATACTGAACTATAACTGTAACGTCTTCTTATCATTCGTCCTATCATCCTCTGTCATGCAATATCACATGCCCACGTTGTCATCCACGTGTTTGTAGGTTTGGTGTGGCATCGCTGCGCTGACGCCTATGGTCATGCCTGCTGAGGGTGAGACTGGCGATGCGCACGCGTTATCACCACCTCAATCACAACGATAACCACAACATGGGTTCACCCAGCAAACACGAAGATGTGATGGAGCTCCTTGAGAGCCTGGATAAGGACACCAAGTCCAAGCCAGTTCGGCAATCAACGGACAAGGCCCGGCCGGCCAAAGACGACGACGACATCATGGGGTTTCTAGACTCGCTCACCAAGAGCGGTAAAGCTACTCCCGTCGCTAAACCAGCTGAGACGGAAGCCGCCGAGCAGGGCGAGATGAAAGATGTGCCAAAGCAGCCTGAGGCGGAGACACAACCTGAACCAAAGCCAGAAGTAACTGAGCCTAAGGATGTGGGATTTGGAATGATCTCATCTTGGTGGAACAAGAACAGCGGTGATATCTGGAACACAGCCAGTGCCGCTGCTAGTCAGGCCCAGGCTGCCGCGTCGTCTGCTGTGAAGCAGGCCGAAGCCAAAGTTCGAGAGTTCCAACCAGAAAGCCAGATCGAGAATCTGTCTAAGCTAAGTCTCCAGGGAGGCGGATTCCTCAAAAACACCTTGTCGAGCGTTTTGGACACCATTGCGCCGCCAATTGGCCGACACGAGCAGCTGAAGATCCACATCTTCCACGATATGGTCGGCTACCCGACAATTGACACCATTGTTTACAATGTTTTCGACCGAGTCATGCAGCAGGTCGAGGGCGGCGGCGATCTGGCCATGATTGTCCAGAAGGGCAAAGAGCGAGTTAGACGTGGATCCAACGCGGCCGTCAGAAATCTCAACATCTTCAAAGGCGACATTGCGCAGGCACAGAAGCTCGCCGCGGCAAACATTGAGGACTACGTGAGATCTATCGAGAAGCAGGAACAGACTGACAAGATTCGAGTCTCGAATATATACCTGTCCATTCAGCCGGCTGCTGTCGAGCCAGGCGAGAAGACCGATCTCACGTCGGCTACGAGCACCGATACTTTCTACTTCATGGTGCATCTGTCTGATCCGGAGAACGAAATTCAATTCAGCACGGTATCACAGGCGTTCCCATACGAGTGGGCTGAATGGCTGGATTCTGCAGAGACTTTTGAAAAGTTCACCGCAGATCCAAGGGAATGGGTGATTGACTGGATCGAAGAGGGCCTGGGCCTGTCTGTTGGAGTGGTTGCTCAGAGGTACGTCGCAAAGAGGATGGGCGTGGAAAGCATTTTCAAGAGATCTGAGGAACCAAAGGAGTAGCTGAGCGGCTGCAGAATTCTACAAATAACAGGAATCACAAGTCATACGAAGCATAGGCTAACTTGTGCGCGATATTTAGTCACTAGAAAGGTGATAGTATCTATCGTCATATAATTAGGTCGTAAAGCAACCGGTTGGTCGCGGTCGTAGAAGAGTAGACTGAAATCAGTCGCTGCCAAGGGTCGATGCAGTCTGAGATGTCACTAAACCTGGACCAGCTTAAAGAAACCCCACATGAAAGAAGCTGACAGCACTGGGATCGTGAGGTTGTCGTCAAAAATGTCGACAGCTTCCGACACGGCGCCGATCAGGCCCGACATGAGTGCAACCACGGGCAGCGACACCTTGGACGACTCTGCAGTCCACAGCATTTCGCCCGGCAGGTTGTACTGTGCATTAGCCGGAATAATGTAACCGTAAAGGAGCCATGCACTGAGGGCGCTGGTTGCGAAAGCCGCCAGCGAGCCGGCCAAAGACTTTCGCCCAAATTTTGGCGTCAGGTAGCCGTATGCTCTGCCGATAGTGGAGGCCGCCGTGTCTGCCCAGGCTAGCAGCAGCACCGCTAGCACGGAAATGTCTTTCGGGAAAATGCAAAATACAATGATGAGGCCCAGTAGGTACCAAATGACGCCGTTGTATCCGTTGACCTCTGACTCTCGCATCAGAAAGCCCACGGTCTTGCAGTAGAGTTTGTTAATATCGGCGTTGTGCAGTCGGATGAAGTCCACGCTTGTGATGAAGACAAACAGGGCCACCAGGACAGGCGTGACTTGGTTGAGGTTGACGCCCTGCGAATAGAGAATCAAAGTGAGCATACCGTTCGAGACATGGAATGCTTTTCGCGGGACTTCATGCTTGTGGATCAGCTTGCCAAACTGTTTGTGAGACGGTATAGTTATTAGCGAAGCGATAGATGTTGTGGAGGCGCTCTTTGATTCCTTGGGCGTGGGTTCAGGTGAGGGCTCTCGGCTGATTTGTGTGCTAGTAGAGGCGGACGGTGCCAGGAAGTCTGAAGACGAACGAGAGTAGACTGACGGCGTATAGGAGCCAGAAGATAACCCGGAGGTCTCTTCTTCTCTGTCTGAGTCGTGTGACATTATAACGGTAAAGTGTGAGTTGGGCGGTGGCCAGTACTTATACTGGCGTTTAGCTGGATCGCTGTCGCAAGGTTCCCAAAGCGTATTCAAGCGTTGTGGTAAACTGTTAGTAATCTTCCTACTCGCTAGGCCCGAGTGCTAGGCTGTTGGCTGGTGAGTAATCTAATGTGTTATGCAGAGAGTGGTAACTTTAATTATTATGCCGGGCAGGTTCGGGAAAAATTGTGATGCGCACGCGTTCGAGTCAATATCGCTTGTTTGGTGTGAGGAAAAAGAGAGAAGCGGGGCGTTCAGATCGCTGCTAGCTACGTTTACGAAGCTATCTTCTAGTACGCCTCCGGCCCATCTAGGGAAATCATTTACCGGTATAGTCGGTACGTCTAGGGTTAGGGCGTGCAGATACTGTCTTAGACTGTTTGCCTCCCTGGCTGAGCTTGGGGGCGTGGGGGTAGAGTTACTGCGGATAACAGAACTAAGAATAGCTGTGGTTAGCAGCCGTACTAAGCAACCGTACTAGCGCACGAGCTTGTTCACCCTAGAAGTTAGAGCTGGCCGGAGCGCGTGCAGACTTAATTTCCCCAGGGATTGGCACGGCGGTGGTTGGCCAGCGTGAAAATGTTGGGAGCATGTGATTTTGTCAGGGGACGTGCCTTTGGAGGTAGGCGTGGAAGTCTGTGGAAGTCTGTGGAAGTCTGTGGAAGTAAAACTGAGATACCGATACATGTACTCTGCCACTGCTAATTAGGGCGGTTATTTCACTGCCTGGTGAGTAGCTCTAACAAGTGCCAGACGGTTCGCCTACGCGCGGTCACAGGATGTGTCGCGTGATCGCGGACGCGTCCCGGCACCCCCCGAGATGGGCGGGTAAATCTGGGGTGGGTCTGTGACGCGTGGAAGGCCTAGGCGGAAGAATTAAGGTTCTTCTACGGGCCGGCCACGCACGGTGAGAAAACATACAGAGATACATGTAAGTAACTAAACACGTTTGTAGTACGAGAACAGCTGATTATGACGTCATGATCTTCAGACTGGCGATATTATATGACCATGCGATGGGAAGCGAGATAAATAATATTGCCCGACGAATGCGAGGAATCGGAGTGGCTGTGGTGTTGCATTTAGCTATGGAGTACGTGTATGTGTATGTACTGTTTAAGCGTACTCCAATCTGTAGGAGGCAATCTCGAAAGCTCTCAGACTGACTGGAATTCGGACGCCGTTTTCAGTCTTGTCGACATTGATCTCCTCCTTATCGTCCTCGAGCAAGTTGGTCTTGAAGACCTTCTTAACAGGCAGCGCCGTCACAATGTGACCCTTGGACTTTCCTCCCAAACTGTCGTAGAGCCTGACCACAAGCGACCTGGTGTTTCGCTTGGCTGGCAGGTCACCGGTGCTCACGTCCTCGTCATCCTCAGCTCGCTTCACAGAAGACAAGATAATGTTCTTGGAACCCTCAAAGGTGACCAGAGGAAGGTCGAAAGCCGCGCTGGCCAGTCGCAAGGGGTGGTTGAAGTTGTGAGCGATTCGAACAACGTCCGCGTTCAGGGCGTTGGCATGGCCCAGAATGGCGTATCGGATGTGGTGTCTGCCCATGTCGGCGTTGGCGTCTGGTGCCTTGGCAGCTCGCAGCAAACTCAGTCGTAGAGTCTTTCCGTGGGCAGAGAAACCGTACTTGGAAGTGTTGAGCACCGACACGCCATAGTTGTGGTCACTCAAGTCTGCGTACTTGTGGCAGCAGACCTCGAACTTGGCAACATCCCAAGAGGTGTTGTAGTGAGTAGGTCGGCGAACGGCACCATACATGGAATCGAAAGTGGCAAAGTCGGAAGTCACATCAACAGGGAACTCCACCTTGAGGAACTTGCACTCCTCTCGCCACTCGACCTCACTGTTGAACTCTAGGTAAGACAGAGCCGTCTCCTCAGCGGCGTCGAGAGAGATTCGAGTCTTGACCCAGCTTTCTGGAGAAATTTCGTACTCAACAAGGACGCTGGCTCGCAGTGGTCCGTGCTCGAGAATCTTGACCTTGGCGCCTTCAAGGTTTCGGCCAGTGTTGAGCGAGTACACCTCAGTATCCCAGGCCTGCCAGAACAGAGGCTTGTCGTCGTAAACCTGTAGCTGGTGGCCTTTGCCACCTTCAACAATGATCTCCTGCTCGTTAACCTTGTCAAACAAGCTGGTAACCAGACCGTCAGTGATCGTGGCACGCAGGTTCCTGTTTTCGAGGACAAACGCACCGTTGACTTCTTTGACATGGACCTCAGAAGAGACGGTCTGAGCCTTCATGACACCAGCATTCTCAGCACCGACTCGAACCAGAATACCGCTCTCGGTCTTCTGGCCTTCGGCGCCAAACTGGGCTGGGACCTCGACAACCTCCGATCGGGCCCATGGCAGCGTGTTGATGACAGAGGGCTTTGCATTGGCGGCTTTGGCAGCACCAACAGCGCCCTCAAACAGAGCCAGTCCCTTCTTTTGAATCATGTCGTATAGCTCCTCAGCGTCCTGGTAGACGAGCTCGATGGATGAGCCAGGAAGGACGTCGTGGAACTGGTTCAGCAACAGCGTCTGCCACAGGTGATCAATCTCCGCTTTGGGGTACTTGTAGTCTGGGTTGACAGCGGACACCAGCGACGCCACGTACTCAATATCGTGCAGCAGAATCTCGCCGTCTCGGTTACCCTTCTTTGTGTTGGCCTGAGTAGTGTAGGTTCCTCGGTGGAACTCAAAGTAGAGCTCACCGACCCAGGACACCAGCTTCTTGCCGTCATCAGTGTTGGCTGCAAGCTTGTCGAAGAACTTGTCCACGTTTCCGTTCATCGATACTCGTGGCAAGTGTCCCACGGTGTCGGAGATACCCCGCGCCCGTCGCAGTCGCTCGAGCATGGTCTGGGTTGGACCACCGCCGCCATCGCCGTAGCCAAAGACCAAAAGAGACGAGTTGTCCAGGCCCAGGTTCTTGTGATTGGTGACGCTTCGGCTAATCTCCTCAATGGATCCGTGAGAGTTGTAGGTGTCGGCAGGAGGCATGTGGCACAGTACCTGAGATCCGTCCAGAGCAACCCAGTTGAAGGTGGTGTTGGGGAACTTGTTGATGTTATTCCAGGACAGCTTCTGGGTCAGAAAGTTGTGCATCTCGGCGCCTCGACACAACTGCGGAACCTGAGCGCTGTAGCCAAAAGTGTCTGGCAGCCAGAAAGTGTTGCATCGCATGCCAAAGTTGGCCTCAAAGAATCGCTGGCCGTACAAAAACTGTCGGGCAATGGCCTCACCGGATGGGAGGTTGGTGTCACTCTCCACCCAAGAGCCGCCGACAGGGATGAACCGTCCAGCCTTGACAGCAGCCTGCAGCCGCTTGAAAAGGTCTGGGTAGTCCTCCTTCAACCACTGGTACTGAACGGCCTGCGAACACACAAAGTTGTACTCAGGGTATCGCTCAATCAGGTCAAGCTGACTGGCCCAGGATCTACCAATCTTACGTCGGGTCTCAGCGTACGGCCACAGCCACGCAGTGTCGATGTGACAGTGTCCAACACCGGAAACCATGCTTGGCAGATCAGAATCGTAAACCTTTGGGCTGTCGACCTGGGATCCCAAGAACTGCTGGGCAATCTCTCGGCCCTTCTTGATGGACTCAGGGTTCTTGTAGTCAAACACATCCATGATGGCGTTGGCAACCTCAATGGCCTTGTGCTTCTGCCAGCTGTCCTGAGGGAACACCTTAGCGGACTCGGCAATAGCCTCAAAGTCGTGTCGCAAAGCTCGGGCATCGTGGTTAGGTAGAACCAAATCAGCTCGCTCAAGTGTGAAGTACCGGTCCTCGTCTGGTGGCTGAATGTTGTTGTTCGGGTCGGCGTTGCCAAACATTCCGTTACAACTGGTCTCGATATAGAAAGTATGCCACTGGCCGTCGCTCCAGTGAGGAGGCAGGATCATTTCCTGTCGCTCTTCGCCAGACAGACCGACCACGACCTTTCCATCCTCAGTGAACACTAGGCCTTCGTTACCGCAGTCCCAGTTGAACAGAACGTCGCCTTTCCACTCTCCAGGGACCTTTATCTGGACTTTGAACCAGTGGGTGGTCCACGAAGGGCCAAACTTATCACCCTTGGCGGCGGGCTTGTACGGGCCCTTGGATCCAATGTGGAACGGCGGTCGCTCGACGTTGGGGACGGAGTAGACTTCGAGCTTAACGTGGTCTTCATGGACTCTGGCCCTGTCGAGGATACTTGTTAGCACAGACTCATCACGAACAGTGGTGTAAACAGCCGTCAAACCAGATGCCGTGTACTTACCTGGGTAAACTGAACTTCTTGTACTCGCCCTCGGCCAGAAACAAACCCAATCGATTAGTGTAAATTGACTGGACCTTCTTTGCCACAGGGTGACCGTGGAATTGAGCGTACGACATTCTACCTTCTATCGATGTGTAGAACGATGGTGTATGGCGGGCCGACAGGGGTATTTGTGGGGTAGTAGGTAACCATCCCACTTTCTGGCGCCCGCGCCCAGATTCTTAGCTTTCTGCTGTTGTCTATGCTAGTCTATGCTAATATACAGATAAATAGGACAATAAATAGTACAATAAATAGTACAATGAATTAGTTAACGTCAGAGACATGCTGACGGTTGAGCCAGGCTCAAATGATGCGTAATGCGATTTTGGTGTTGCGTTTTCTGTGCGCTGTATCCGTGACCTACTCTCAATTTTAGCCGGTGTCGGGTAACCAGCCTTTTCTCGCCTGTGGCTAAGACGTATACCAAACATTCGGCAGGTTGGCTTCCTGGGCAAGCACTCCAAGATCCAGCTGTCCCTGCGGTGCTGGAACTACGCCGTCCACAAAATTGTAGCCCTGCGTATATGGCGGATACTGCGAAATTTTCTTCTTGCCAATGACCTCTCTCAGAATTCGCGAAACTTCTTGAGCAACCGTCGTGAACCGTTTCATCGTGGGCAGCTGGTCTGGATACCGGTCGAAGAGGATATCGTTGGCTATAACGTGCTCCTTGACGGCAGCAAAGTCCTCAACTTTGCCTGCCTTCGATAGGCTCAGAGCGTGCGTCGACAGTATCAGCGAGCTGTAGTACACCAAGTAAACATCGATCCAGGTCTGGTGGTTGAACAGGCCAAGCTCGTGGAGCTTGTGCATGTACGACTTGCACTCGAACGCCGAGGCGACGCACTGCGTAACAAACTGCGCCATGCACTCGTGGTCGTACTCGGTCAGGTTCGGCGGATAATTGTTGCTAACGCTGGCGATCAGGTAGGGTCGCATCAGGAAGCACACCGTGTAGTGAAAGTTTGCATGCATCAGGAGCAGTTGGCGGTAATGGGCAGGGGCCACGCTGCCATTTTTCAGATGGTACGGAAGGTTATCCCGCCAAATGACCAGCTTGTCTGCCAGTCCCGACGCAATCGCAACGCTGTCAGATGTTGTAGCATCGAGCAGATAGAGCCGCTTATTGACCTCGCCTAGTATCATGTGCAGGTTGATTTGCGCCTGAAGAATCTCAAATGGCAGCTCCTCGCCCATGTCGAGAATACCCTCACGAGGCAGGTCGACCGTGCAGTCGAAATCGTCCAAGCACGACGGCCTTCCCAGCGACGAGCACTCGACACGCTCAAACATAAACATGGTCCACCAGACGCGTTTTCTGAGTTCACGCTCTATGGGCTTAAGATTGAACCCGCCGTCGCCTCTGTGCATACCAATTCCAATGGCGATCCTGAATGCAGAACCGAGTAAGCTCCAGGACGCGTCTCGTTGGCCGGAAAAGTATAAATAGACAACGTATACCAGCAGCGCCTGCACGTCGATTAACGCAGTGCCGGACAGCACGTCCATGCACATATTCTTCACCAACGCTAGGTATTTGTCCCGGAACCGGGTCTTTGCGTCCTCTGGCAGGGGGACACTGTGAACGCCGAGAACGAACACCATGTAGATGCACACGAGCCAGGAGGTCCCCCCTGAAAATCCCGGCTGCCACAGCTGCTCATACACTGACTGCAAGGAGGCCCGATGGAAAATTGGGTAATCTCGGTGGATGGTCCGAAAAAAACGCTCAACGAGATCATCAGCAAACTGCCGGTCGGGCAAGACAAGCTCCTCAATAGCCGCAGATGTGTCAGCGCCCATTGTCTGCGGACCCACATTATGTCCCTCGGACCCGCTGTCCTCCTTGAACAGTGACCGAACCTGCACCAGAAAAGAATACGAGCCGTGCACGCCAATGTAGCGAAGTTTGTTGGCAAAGAGTGGAATCTCGCCGTGCTGGCTGTCTGGCGGCGAAATCGGCTGGCTGAACGTCGAGCCCGGCGACGAGTACTCGTCCTCCACAATCCCGTTAACCGGGACACCGTTCTGCACCCACTGGTCCGCGAACGGCGTGGGGCCGTTCGCCATCGGGTTGACCGCATAGTTGTGGCTTGCTGTATACACGCCGGGGATGTAGGGTGGATCTTTGGCCACAAACCGGTAAAACTCTGGTGGTACAATCTCACCGTTTGGCCCGCTGGGGAGGCTTGCTCCGTTGGGTGCTCCGTTGGGTCCGTTTGGCGGTCCGATTGAGGTGCCATTCGGAGGCAGAGGCCCAGAAACTACAGGCGCACTGGGCATCGAAGGCAGTCCGTTTGTTGGTGTGCCTGGTCCATTAACTGATGTCTGTGTACTGGGACCGCCACTAGAAGAATTGCTCGCTATGCTGGTTGCTGCGCTTGCTGGGGCTGCCTCACCCTCAGGAATCACCCCAAGAGAGTCCTCCAACCTGTAAAATGTCGCGTCCACGTACTCGTACTTCCGCTTACCTGGAATATCACTGCTCACTCTCCGCTTCCGCAGAATAGTGTACTGACACTTGACGCCATTCTCCTGGCAAGCTCTGCACGGGGAAGTCTCGTCGTCAGGCCGCTCACACTTGTTCCGCTTGACCTTGCAATAGTCGCAGCTGGCAGCGGCTCGCCGCCGCTGCTCCTTGGGTATTCGTCTGTCGGGCCGTCGTGTCCGCTGTTTGTCGTCCATACCGGCCCTCAGTAGCAAGCCAGGTGGCTTTTGATGTTGCTCCTCTCGATCTCGGTTTTTTTGCCGGCCACAGTCAATTTGTCTTTCACCCAGTCACGTGTCGTCAAACCACAGCGTCTAGCAATATAAGCCTACTAACGCTCTCCTCGGTCCTAAACTTGTCGAAAGTACTTGTTCTGTAATGATAAACCGCCGTACAAACTGTCACTTCTGCAGTCCTCGCTTATTAATCGGCGCTCCGATGGCTACGTCACCGCGAGTTTTCGTTTTTCTTAACGTGATGACGTATCGTATCAAGCCCTTAGGTCTTCACCTCCAGCACATCAGCCCGAGTCGAGTATTATGTTCGCTTCTAAACGCGCATCGCTACACTTTTTTACCAGACTTGCTTTTAGTTACGGGTAAGGGTAATGCAACCCTAGACACAGGGTAAGGGCAACCGTTGATGTAAACGCACCTCCCCAGCACACGCCCGCAGAGGCGCAGTATTACAATTTGGACATATTCCAGGGGCCTCAATTCGCCTAAGCGAGTCACGTGTGAACCATTCGTGGGGGCACCGCGGGCCGTTTTCTGCTACCGTAAACTTGTACGTTACGTGCCGATCACGTATCTATTCTTAGATTTCGTTTGTGCTTAGTTCCGTAACTGTAACCATCAGCGTACCTAGATTATACACGTCAAGTAACACTGTTATTTGTTATTCTTTAGCACTACGATGCTATGCCAACAATAAGCACGTGATGTTCACGTGACCAGAAGAAGCAAGTATAGACAAAAAACTACTTTTGTTGGGACGGGACTTGCCGGAACCGTTTTCAAACGGTTTATAAATAAAAAACCCAAATAAGCAGGCCCTAGCTATCTCCGCAAACCCCGCCGGACCCGCTAAATCCGTACCTGCGTCTAGCGCTAAGACCAGACCCGTCCGCTCGCGTGGAATGTCGAGGGATGAGATGATCATCTTGAGGCTCAGCGTAGCTGTAAAATTGGCGCCGTGGGCAGGGATTGGACGTGCGATATTCAATCGATTATGTAAGCAGCTAATAGCATATGAAAATTATAGGGGTTCAAACATAGCTGTAATAGAATGCGTAGCAGAAGGGTCCAGAATTATAGTGACAGCTGCAGGTGTACTCAGGAGCGTGAAGGGGCGCACGAGGAGCCTGAGAGCCGAGGTTCTTATATCGCGTTGTGGTTAACTGGGTTATCTGAATTATAGGGGCGGCCTGGAGGCACGTCAGACAATTAATGCAGGCATTATGTCATCTTTATGGAAATGAATTATAATTATCGTTAATGCTGCCTCGGTTCGCCGAGGTCCGTTCAAGCGCCAGCCAGCTTACCCGGGGCTGTGTAGTCAATCGTTTCTATTTGTGTGTTCTTCTCCCGGGTGATTATGGTATTCATGTCCATGGTCGAACAATAAAGTGATGATCGACGGTTCACGATCGATGGTGGAAGCGCATGCATTTCATAAGCTGAAAGATTCACCAGCCGCAGGCCTCGTACGAGGTTTCACCAGGCCATATATGATCGAATTATCGAAGTAGTCCAGTACAGCCGGTGGGTACCAGCTAGGTTGTGAAAGCAAGGCCAACACGTGCCACAATTTCCATTGAACGGATGGCATGCAATTGCAAGCGGCCACCGCGCGAAAGGCATTGGTGACCAGCTGCAGCGCGTAGGTTTCGAATTCTGGACCCGATCGACGTCGACTATAGCCATACCGTAAGAAAACGGACCACAAACGCCCGCTAGCCATGGCGCCCCTCCAGAAACAAATGCGGCCTGCTCAATGACGTGTATAGCTCATCAAACAAAAATAGACTGCTGCAGCTGACGTCAACGGACGATACCCCGCCATCACCCAGGGGGGCTCGAGGATACTCGTGAGTATAATTATAGAAACGTACGATCGAGCGTCGGGTTCACGTGCATGATTCGGACTAATCTCGGGTTACTATGGCATGACCAGGCATTGATGTTTTGCATACGCACAAGTCATAGAGACGTTGCCAAGAGGTGAGTCTCGGATTAATTTCATGGGCATCTTGGCTTTGAACAAGCCGTTTCCATCACATCGACGCAGTACTAGTCAGTACCCTAACCCACTGCGAAAGCTTAGAGTGAATAGCTTTGGTGAATAGCGCAGTTGGTGATCGATGGGTGCATGCTGCTCGGCATAATTAGAAATCGGGTGGTCCGGCGAAATGAAGCTTAAGTCACGCCTCCACTTTGTCTCAGAAAATGGTTGGAATCGCGGATACTGTCGCCCATATTTCCACACGTGGGTAGCATTGCGGAGAAAGACTTCTGCACGATTTATCGCGCACTGGGATGGTCCACGATAGCCGCGCACTAACGGTTAGTACTCGATGGCCACGTTCAGCCGCGTGGTTAGCCGCTCTACCGGCTTATTCCTTCCTATCATGGCAGAAACGCTTATCAAACAGCCGTATGTTACGGAGTTCGGCAAAAAAGCCTGATCAGCGTGCTCGTTGATCGAACGCCGTACATACCACAGGTACGTGGTTCACTAGTTCCGTTTTGGTATCTCTGCGTCCCAAGTTTCAGCTGCAACAACCGGTACCATACCGCTACAGCCGTACCGACAGCCGTACTGCGCCCAGCTATATCGTGACTATCATACCTGTGAATTCAATCTCGTTACAAGGTGTTGGGTTACCGCCAGAAACCGCGCCACGTCATCTGAGCTTGGCGGTTCCTGAAAGTTGCAGGGCCTATTTTGCGCTGTGACAGCCGCGCGAGAAACGATCTGGGACAGTGTGAAGGATCATTACTCATTAAGGTATATCAGGCACGCTCTATCACATTGCGTACTCAAAGTACATGCTTTCGTCGCCGGGTCTGTCGTTTTCATCTCCGACGGCTCTTTTCTTTGCCTTTACGGCGTTTTTGTGTCGAAACACGGCAAATAGTATCATCATGGTCACAAATGCAAGACCCGCTCCGCCAATACTGGTTCCGTGTCCAATATCATACCGCGGGGCGTTACTTGAAATGTAGATCTGCCCCGCAATGATGCCGCCCATATTTCCTAGCGACTGGTTCAGGCCCAGCGCAGCCGCCCGTTTGTATCCGTTTGCTGTATTCAGTCCCAGCCACGTAATATTTAGGCCGGGGACTATGTATGCGCCGGCGAAAACAAAAAACGTAGCCATGTAGAGGATCCCCGTGGTGGTGCTTCCCAGCAGTACCCCGTAGCCTATAAAGACAAACAGGCTAGCGCCCACCATGAACGCAAACCGTTTCTGGTACCTGTCCGCCAGAAAAGCGACAGCCAGGTACGTTGATGCGCCAAGCAGGTAGACGGGTATCGTCAGGTATTGCGCCTGCACGCTGTTGTAGCCCATACCCATGATGATTGTAGGAAGAAACAGCGAGAGGCCGAAGACGTACGTGTTGGCTCCAAGCTGGACTATTCCCGATAGCCACACGTTGACAGAGACCAGCGCAGCTTTGATATCAACCCAGCGCAGCTCATCCTCGTTTGGGTTCATCTCAAAGTCGCTCTGCAGTCGTTGTCGCGCCAGAATCCGTTCCTGTGGCGTGAGAAAGTACGCCACGTCCACAGAATTCGGCAGCAGCCAGAAACTCGCCACGCCCACCACAAAGCTCATCAGGCCTTCAATGATGAACAGCCATCGCCAGCCAGCCTTGCCGCCGATGTCGTGCATATGCAAAATCGCAAAAGCGAGCAGGCCCCCGAATGCGCCGCTGATGGCCAGAGCCACAAACAGCGAACACACTCTTTTCGACAGCTCCTCTCGCTTGTACAGAGTGCTGATGTAATAGTTTAGGCCGGGGAACAGTCCCGCCTCAACCACACCAAGCACCAGCCGAACCGCCAACAGGCCAGCGTAGTTTGTGACGAAGCCAGAAAACACGGCCACCAGGGACCATGCTATGCACAGAGCGGGAATGACTCGCGCGGGCCCAAACCGGCGCACCAGAACCGTCATGGGGAGGTCGAATATGACGTAGGTGACGTAGAATATCGAGCTAGCCACATTGAAGTGATTGTTGCCCACAAGATTGAGATCAACGTCCATACCCGCGACCTTTGCGTTGCCGATATTCGTCCTGTCCAGATACGACACTATGTATATCAGCATAACCCAGGGGACGATAAAGAGATCCATCTTGCGAACGATGCGCCGTTCCGCAGCAGGATCTAGTTTGTGAACCATGTTGAATGCGACGAATAGACTTGTTGTCGCTTAGCTTCTCAGCCACGCTAGTGACGTCACTGACTTGAAGTCTTGTAAAGTCGTGCCTTGATCACGTATGGATGCGTTCTCGTTTCCTCTATTGTCACCTTGCTTGCTCGTCGCAATGATGTCGTACCGAGATCGTGCTTGACTCCAGCGGGTCTGTCACAACCGCGCTGTCGTAAGTCGCAGTTTCTTCATCCAGTCCTCGAGCACCTATATATGCACCCTGGCATCACACAAAAACAAACCACTGGTACCCGATTGGGACTAGTCAATCGAGGGTCACGTGATGTCTCAAAAGCAAGCACGGACCATTTGAACGTTAACATTGTTTGTGAGCGACTGGTAATTTATAAACTTTTACACGTATTTAGAGAGTGTAGCCCCGTACTGGTATCAGACTGAGTTTTTCCGTGGTTTTTCCGGAGTAACTCGGCTCGCCGGCGCCGCATATCCGTTGCCGGAATTACGTTGAGCGCGCTAGCTTAGTAATTTCTTGAAATTAGTTCTCAAGTATAGCTGTGTTAATTATAGACTGTCCTTTACGTCATAGCCAACGGTATAATTTCGCTTAACGTGCCTGTAAGCGCGTCTTACCTTATTTCAGAACCGTTTAGCCGTATACTCCGTCGGTATATATGAATTATCAGATCTAAAACACAACACACGGCTACTCCAGGTTGGGGAATCCAACACTAACACTACATTACTGCTGCAAATATAACACACTGCACCAATGTCTGATATGCTGCAAGCACAGCAGACGCTTATCCAATGTCTAGAAACCTACATCCCCTTGTCTGTTTACGGACCTAAGACTCTCTATTCACGTACATTGGCTTATAAGGTTAACAACACATGCCTAAGGAATTCGAAGCTACCTCTTATAAGGTATAAAATCTCGTCTCATCACCTACTATATACCCACACCACCCGACTGTCAAAACTATATAAATCACCCGTTCCCCCCCACTTCTTAAGTCCATCACCACTAAACCCGAACGTTTGCTTTTTCAATACCGCTTTCACTTGCATGCAGACCGTTAACCGTTATGCAAGGCGGAATCCGGCTGTCGACGGACCATCTGCCCCCAACGCTCACGCAAACCAAACTATGACGCGCGATCTTCGCAATGACGCACAAATAACTTCCTTGACGTATTTCCTTGCCTCATTGGGCTCTCTTTGTTTCCATGGAACCCCGACCGTCGGACCGCGCTGTACATTAACATGTTATACGGCTGGGCATGTACTTCTCGGCTTCTCGGCTAATGTTAGCTCGCACTGCTGATCGGCAATGTCGGCTTCTATCCCACTCATCTCATTTTAACCTAATGATTCGCACCGTTTGCGAGCGCGTCACCTCTTTAACCCTAATGTTACCCGGACTACTCTTTTAGGACACCTAAACCTGAAATCGAGTGTTACCCGGATTTCCTATTAGTGCCACTGGCGATCACCGTTGATACCCACCGATTTTTGTGCCTTACCTCAGGCACTACCCTCGCCCTAGTTACCCTACAGTCGAGGTTTTCTTTATCGATACAATCCTTGTCCAGTATGTCTGGCCCACCATTTCATTTGTTTGCTCCAACCCGTATTGCTGTCATCAAGCGAGTCACGTGAACTGGACCAAATATTGGCGGAGGCGGTCAAATTTGCTGAGACTGTCAGCTAGGATCTTCGAGGCGGATACACTTTCGAATGCCTGTAAATTGCTCTGGATTGAAGCGATGAGCGATTATAGCGGACAGCGCGCGGGCCAGGTACAGAGATGAATATAATACTGTGTTCTCGAGTCCACGGGTACCGCCAATTATTCCAGCTGCCTCAGTCACTCAATCTCTCACTGTCAAGTCTTGAGGATAATTGCGCGCAAATTGAATCATTGATGAACCAATGTCGAGACACATAGCTGTAAGTTTGTGCGGAGGTGTCAGGTGTCAGATGTGCAGCTCATCGCTTTGCGGAGAAATCATTTCCGAGAGATATTCCGAAATGATCCGGTTCTCTCGCCTAGCCAGCTACCTACACGTACTTAACGAGCAACATCGCGCTACTGGGCAGGCTGTCTCGTCCGTATCTAACGGACCTCAAGTACAGCGCGCGCACGTTTCTTTTCCCAAAAACACCTAACAGGCGCCTGTTAGTTATATAACACCACACACATCACTTTACCACCATGCAACACGAGGTGGTTATAGTGGGCGGCGGCGTAGGCGGAACGTCGACTGCGCTGTCGCTGGCGCTAGCGGGAGTGACGGATATTGTTGTGCTGGAGAGCAGCCAGCTGATTAGCGAGGTGAGTCGCTCAAGCGAGGCGAGAGGGAACTAGATAATGCCTAGAGAGCTGGTCTGGACTTGACTGGGATACGTTTGTGGGGGCGGTATATAACAAGGAATCATGCTGAGGTCGAGAACGAACGAGATTGGTATCCAGGCCCGTTATACTAACATAGGTCGGTGCCGGCATTCAAATAACTCCAAATGCTACCCGCGTCCTGCGCCATTGGGGCCTCGAGAGAGCCCTTACCTCTACACTTGTCAGACCCAAAGACTTCGTCCTTCGACGCTGGCAAGACGGCCAGCCCCTCACACAGTTCAACCTGAGCCCGGCCCACGACGAAGCCTACGGGGCCCCGTTCTGGGATCTGCACAGAGCCGACATGAAGGACGCCATGACAGCCAGGGCCAAGCGCCTCGGCGTCAGGTTCCTCACCGGGGCCAAGGTGATTGACCTGGACTTTGCTCAGGGTGTCGTGCACACCAAGACGCATGGGTCCTACAGCGCGAAGCTCGTCATTGGCGCCGACGGCGTCTTCTCTGCCTGTCGCTCTCGAATGCCGTTCAGTTCCCTTAAGGATCTACCGGCAGCGACAGGTGACATCATGTACCGTGTTGTACTGAGACGGGCGGAAATGGCCAAGGATCCGCAGCTGCTCGACCTACTCGACAACCCCAACGTCACATACTGGGCGGGTCCAGGTGCCCACGCCGTTGCATATACCCTGCGTGGCGGCGAGCTGTTCAACCTGGTGCTCCTCACGGAAGACGAATCCACCATCGGCACCGACGAAAAGCAAGAAATGATTGAAAAGTTTGCGCAATGGGACCCCGTCGTTAGAAAGATAATTGCATTGCCGGCGTCCATCATGAAGTGGAGGCTGCAACTGTCGCGGCCCTGCGCACACTGGACGCATGACTCCGGAAGGTTCCTGCTGTTAGGCGACGCGGTCCACGCTATGCTGCCGTTCCTGGCGCAAAGCGCCCCTGTGGCTCTCGAGGATGCAGGTGTGCTTGGCGAAATTATCAAAAAGCACGGAATCACCCCAGACGCCATCAAGCTCTTTGAGAGGACCAGAAAGGCTCGGTCAGAGAGGGTCGTTCAACTCTCAAAAGAACAGCGAAAGTGGTGGCACATGCCTGACGGGCCCGAGCAGGAGGCCCGAGACCAGCAGTTAGCGTCCGCGCCCAAACCCGGCGACCCTGTCGTCTGGCGTGACCCAGACATTTCAAAATGGCTGTTCGGTTATGACTTCACAGCCGTCTAACGAAACCCTTGCATCAGATCGCATGCTTCGCTGCTAATGTCCTCAGTCGAAGCCAAAACTGTCATTGTCCATACACTGTTTATTGTTTCTTTGTTTTGTTTCTCCCTTTGCTTTGTCGTTCTTTGTTCTGTTTCGTTCTTGTTCTGTGATCTGGTGCCTTTGGTATTCTTTTTCGTTTTCTCTGTCTTCTCTTTCTAGCTTGGTCCTCTGCTGTTCTCTCTCAAACATGTAAGCCTGATGCTCACACGCACTGATCGGCATCCGCCTATCCTGCATCCCACATCCCGCCGATTACTCCGTCCCACCTGTATACCAACATAACAGTTAACACTGTAACCGTCAACGTACCTGGCTCATTCTCCAGTCAATCGCATCAGCCCCCAACGCAGGTACCACCGGTTTACACGCCATGAGTGATGAGACAGATCTGCACAGTCACGTGACCAAAAAATCCGGACCCCGAATGGTAATTTCGGCGATCAGCCAGGGCAAGAGCGGTGAGAAGCGCCGTGCTTTGTTTTCGTGTGGGAGGTGTGTAACAACAACGTGTGTGTAGTGGTATACTGGTATAGTGTGATGGATTAGTAATGACAGTGGCGTGACTGACCAAGTCGAGGGCGGACAACCACCATTATACAGTATTATTAGTGCTGCTGATTTGCCGTAGCTGGCTATGGGAATTGGACAACCGGAAACATGTGGTATTTGTGTGCTGGTGCTTAGCGGTACAGGTATTCTCAGTAGGTCAGGTAGCGCTTCGTTGAAGAGTAGATTTGAAGACTCAAATTCATGGCGACTGGGCCGTTTCCATCATCCACGCGAAGTAGAGTGACATGTATAAGGAAGAGTTGCTGAGAGATCGAAACTACAATTATATCCGGCATCTCCGTTGTCTGTCAATTTCATGCAGGCTGTGCGGCGCGGGAAATGATGCATGAAAATAGTTGGGGGTACGAGACCATTGTATTAGAGGGTTTGTTTGGTTGTATTTGGCTTGCTTGGAGGACGAGAAGCATTCAGAAAATGTTTGTGTGGTTTGGAATAAGGTGAGACTTAGCGGCGATCATGATCAGCGCGACAACTGCACTATTGAGCTGGCTGCCCGGCAAGGGATTACAGATGATTACCAGATTCTGGATGGAGGTCGCACGTAGAGTATTGATGCAATTGAAGCCGCTCACGCAGTCTTGCACGATACATAGCGCGCGCCTGGTTATCAGATTCATGACCTAACTTTCTCCATCAACACATCAATACCCTTCCAGAGGACAACGTTTACTGCGCTCTTTGATACCGAGAAGAACCCAATGTCATCGCACTACCCGGCGCTAGACGCCAGCGTCATCCAAAGCGCCCTGAACGAAGCTGCCATACCCGAGAAATTTGGCATTGGAGTCATTCCCCCTGTTCTCACTGTTCTTGTCTACCGATACTTGATGGATTCCTATCGATACATTCAGGACGGCAGCGAGGCGTGGATACTGCAGGAAGCGCCGAGACTGATAGAAACGCCGGCGGAACTGAGGAAGATCCTGTACATTGTGAGGGCCAAAGAGAGAGACGAGGGACTTGAGATCCTCTCCAAGCGAATGAATGAATGGAAATACCCGAACGGGATGCTGTATTTGTTGGACGGATTTGAGTTCTTTGCCCAGCGCGGACCAGAAATCATGTCCACTGCTACTGTTCCAAACACTATTGATGGCATTCTTGATCAGCTCAACCACATGCGACAGCGGCTATACGAGTGGCCCATCGGTGGAAAATCGTTCGAATCAGACGACGCTGAGGAAATGGAGCTCTGGAAGCTCAATGTCAAGACATGGTACGAATTTGAGACGGATGAAAACAATTACAGAGAGCTGTACAAGTGGCTTGCCCAGAAGAAAAAGACCAGGGATACCTCTATGGATGCCGTTTACGGCGACCCCATGTCCAAGCTGAAGTTTCTCAGTTCCTGACGCGTATGTTTGTGATCGTGGTTACCAAAGTACATGCTCCAAAAGAGGTTTCTAGTGCTTGTTCAGGATACAATGGCAGTCTCAGTGTTGAACTATTCACACTGGTGTACGCACATACAACACAACGAATGGTAGGGCACAACGCGCTCGAGTGAAACGGTGGGCAACCATGGGACCTCGACAAATTGAAAAAAAAGTTTTTTTGATCTCCAAGCACCACCACCACAACACCATGACGTTCGTGCTCACCGAGACGTCTGCCGGCTATGCCTTGCTGAAGGCCAAGGACAAGAAGCTTTACAAGAGCGAATCCTTGATTGAAGACCTGTCTAGCGCCGACAAGGTCACCTCTCAGTTCAAGGTGAAGGCCTTTTCCAAGTTCGACAGCGCTGCCTCTGCTTTGGAAGAGATTAACTCTGTTATTGAGGGTAAAGTTTCTGACAAGCTTGCCAGCATGCTGAAGGACTTGAAGGACGAGAAGAAGGGATCTCTGATTGTCGCCGATGCTAAGCTTGGAAATGCAATCAACAAGCTTCCAGGCATGAGTCTTTCCATTGTTTCTGATTCCAACACTCTGGACGTTTACCGAGCCATTAGAGAGCACCTTCCTGAGCTGTTGCCAGGTCTTACCGATAAGGACCTTTCCACCATGTCCTTGGGTCTTGCCCACTCCATGGGCCGACATAAGCTCAAGTTTTCCCCAGATAAGGTCGACACCATGATTATCCAGGCCATTGCTCTGCTGGATGACCTTGATAAGGAGCTCAACACCTATGCCATGCGAATCAAGGAGTGGTACGGCTGGCACTTCCCAGAGATGGCCAAGATTGTTCAGGACAACATTGCCTACTCGCGAGTGATCAAGGCCATGGGTTTCCGATCCAACGCTTCTGAGAGCGACCTGAGTGCCATTTTGCCAGAGGAGGTTGAGACCCAGCTGAAGGACGCTGCTGAGGTTTCCATGGGTACTGAGATTACCGATTTCGACTTGGAGAACATTAACTGCCTGGCTGACCAGGTTATCGGCTTTGCCGAGTACAGAGAGCAGCTTTCCAGCTATCTGAGCGCACGAATGGCTGCCATTGCACCAAACCTTACTGCTCTGGTTGGCGAGCTTGTGGGCGCCCGACTGATTGCACACGCTGGAAGCCTGACCTCGCTGGCCAAGGCGCCAGCTTCCACTGTGCAGATTCTTGGAGCCGAGAAGGCGCTGTTCAAGGCCCTCAAGACCAAGCATGACACTCCAAAGTACGGTATTATGTACCACGCCTCGCTCATTGGCCAGGCTTCCGGCAAGAACAAGGGTAAAATTGCCCGAATGCTGGCTGCCAAAGCCTCGGTTAGTCTGCGTTACGATGCCTTTGCTGAGGACAGAGAGGACATTCCAACTATCGGCGTTGAAGACCGAGTCCGAATAGAGAAGCGACTGAGCGCGCTGGAGGGCCGAGAAATTACATCAACGCGTCCAGTGGTTAACGGTCGGCAGCAGGAAAAGACCGAGATCAAGCAGTTCCAGACATACAACGAGGACGCCGATGCGGCCGAGGAGGCGGACTCCGACGACGAGGATATGGAGTCGCCAAAGAAGGTCAAGAAGGAGAAGAAGGAGAAGAAGGATAAGAAAGAAAAGAAGGAAAAGAAGGACAAGAAGCGAAAACGAGACGAGGACGAGGAGGAGGAGGAAGACAAGAAGGACAAGAAGAAGAAGGAAAAGAAAGAAAAGAAGGACAAGAAGGCAAAGAAATAAGTATTTATCATGTAATATACTCGCCGCGGATTGGTAGGGAATTATTGGGGGGAAGCCCTTGTTTATATACTGTGAGAAGGCAGGGTAATTGAGCCAGCAGTGTTAATTGAATAGCATAATAGACATGGTTAAGCGAGATGGACAGGACGAGCCAATGAGTGAGCCAATGAGCTGGTTATACAGAGCGTGTACGGACAGCTAAACCTCGCTTCGCTCGATTTAGCTGTGCTAGTCCTCGTCCCGGTCATTTTTCGCCAGATCGTCCAGTATTTTCTTTGCCAGGTTCTCGTCATTGATCGCCACCCGGCCGTTATACCAGTCGACCAGCATTGGCCTGACGGTTCCCTGGCCAACAGCTTCCGGGTTCAGCCCCGCCAGAGCTGACTTGTCCTGCTTGTAATACCTGACGAGCGACTGGAGCTGCTCTGCGGTGGGGTTGGCCTCGGTGACCTCAATGTCCACAAAGCTGTTTGCGTTCTTTGGGAAATTCGTCCTTACGTAGTTGAGGATATTCTTGGATGCCTGGGACGACGGCGAGTGGCTGAGTTAGTAAGTACAAGACAGTTGAGCATACAATAGCGTCGCCACATTGCGGGTCTTTAGGCTAGCGCGGAACATTGCGATGAGAATGCGATAACGATGACTGGGAGATATCGCGACGATGTGCGCGGTTGAAATTCCTTTAGAGAACAACTGCCATGAACCGAAAGCCCATCCCCGAAGTGGTCCAACAACCGCCGGACGACCTGCACCGCGTCGTGACACTGGTGCAAGACCTGCTAGGCAAGATTCAGGCCAACAGAGAGCGACGGGATACCATCGACCAGATGGCGTCACAAATGCTGAACGGAGAGAAGGCGAACGTGGACCTGCTTCTAGATCACCTGGACGGCGAGTTCCATGAAGAAGAGGAAGAAGACGAGCCAATGCCTGATAGTCTGAGGAAACATAACCTTGATCTAAAGATTAGGCTGCAGAAGCTTGAAGAATTTGATCGCCAGGCGTCCGATTTGGTGTCCAAATACGAACAGACCTTGTACAAGGTCAAGACAAGTATCATTCCGTATCACCACGAGGACGCGGCCACGATACACAACCTGGAGCAGAGCTACATCACGCGGCTGAATGAGGAGGTTATGAATTACGATGAACTGAAGCAGACGCACGAGAACCTGCTGGCCACGTTGGGGGACTTTAACGAGTCGCTCAAGAAGGCCAGTCAGAACTTGAATACAAACGTGAGTGCGTTTCAGAAGACCCAGGAGAAACGTCTGAGCGAGTCGGCGTAAGTCATAACTATTATTGACAGCTACACCATATGGCCAAACACGTCCGGTCGCCGCTGGCTCCAAATTGGCATGTGTTTCCTGACACTGGCGACCGACTCCAGCTCGATATCTGCACAGATAATCCTTGGGTGCGTGTCAACATCTGGCGCCTGTGCAATGACGGTGCCCCAGGGGTCCACAATAAGAGAGTGGCCGAAGCTGTGTCTCTTTCCGTCGGCATCGTGCTTGCCGACCTGGGCAGCCATGATGACGTAGGACTGGGTATCAATGGCTCGTGCCCGAGCCAGAGTCTCCCAGTGTGCCTGGCCGGTTCGCAGGGTAAAGGCCGATGGATAGAGGATGATTTCCGCGCCAAGCGATCGGAGCCGGAGGGCGTGCTCGGGGAATCGGATATCGTAGCAAATGCCGGCGCCGATCTTGCCAATGGGGCTGTCAAATGGCGGCTCGATCTGGGATCCGGCTTCGACGGAGTTGGATTCTCGAATGACGGGGCCGTTTCTAGGTTAGCGAGGATGCACGAAGGAGCACGAGGAAGCACGAAGGAGCGAAGCGACTGAGTGCGGCTGAGTGCGACTGAGTGCGACCGACTGATAAGTGCGACCGACTGATAAGTGCGACCGACTGATGAGTGCGACCGACTGAGTGCGAGTGAGTGCCTGAAAAACAAATGGCTCGAGCAACAGCCATCACCTGATAATAGGCATCAGTCTCAGACTACCATCCAGCTGCCGAATCATGCTAGCCGAGTCAACACTGAAACATTGTGAGTCAAGCTGCCTCTTGTGTAGGACTGGATCACGTTGCACTGAAATGATTCACCAGAGACCTGTCAGTGAATGATAGACTGACGGCCCAAAGTGGGTCGGGCGGACGACTGCGTGGCCTAGCTCGTCCCACACTCTCGCCTCCGGCTCGCCGGCTGGCGGCGACTCGCGGTGACAGGATACTCACTTTATGTCCACGTCAAACAGAAAGATCTTCTGGTATCGGTGAACGACATTCCCGTTGGGGTCCATCCAGATCAGCGTATTCTTGACTCGTCCGTTCTCGGAGGGCTCGTGGACGCCAACCGAGATATGTGGCCGCAGCATGGCCGGTGTCTCTGCCAGCGCCTTCCGCACCTCCTGGATGAACGGGCTCTTATCGATGGGCTGGGCAAGTTTTATCGTCTCCTCGGCGGTGGGAGCAATGTAATCGGACGCCTCCGGTAGGAAGAGCACCTTAGCCCCGGCTTTGGCGGCCTTGATGATTAGCTTGGCCACATTGACTCCGTTCTGGGCCAGCGAGGCCGTGGCACAGAACTGTCCAACAGCAGCAAGAACCATCTTCGAGAGGGGTGTTAGTAATACGTAATATCGCGCTTAATAACCGAATATTTGTCGAAATTATCTCGAGGCCTCGAAAAACAGACTCGTAGAACAATCAACCGTAAACCTGAGTGACAGTTGGTGGATCAATGGAGGCTTCTAGTACTGCCCGCTGCAATATGCCTGGTAGGGAAGGTGGGTATTGCGGCTGCAACTTCCTGATCTCCCACCACTGATTCAGACGCGATAACAAAACTACAAAACGGGCTAGAGCAGACCTCTCGCCACTGACTTGCCGACTGATTCTCTAATAGGCTTGCGAAACAGGCTCGCTGAGTGATTCCATTTTAAGTTCACCTCGTTCGCTAGGCTCGCTCGATGCCTGGCTTGGACGACCAGATCCCTTATATCCGCCAGGACTTTAGCGACGGCTTCCTGCACCCCGTGATCAAGCCGGCCCATGTGCTGCTAAAAGACGGCCAGACGAGGGCCACTTTGTACCCCGTTCACAACCCTGAAGAGCTCCCTATTGGTCTGTTGGAATACGTTTGCGATGAGTTCAACCACGAAATCGAGCTGGGCCAGACCTATCCGCTATACGACCCGCTACAACTAGACACCTTCAAACACTACTGGTTCGGCTCATTTGGCGCGATTCTGCTTATCGGCGACGCGGAGGAGATAGATCCAACCTGGAAGTGGGAGGAGACGTATCTAGGGACGTTTTACATCAAACCAAACTATCCTGGCCGCTGCGCCCATGTGTGCAACGCGGGTTTCTTGGTGAACCACGCCGTTAGGAATAAAGGCATTGGAAAGGCTATGGGAGAGCTGTACCTGGATTGGGCCCCCAAGCTAGGGTACAGTTACTCCATGTTCAACCTAGTCTTCAAGACGAATATCGGCTCGATAAAGATATGGGATAGTCTGAATTTTGAAAGGATTGGCCTGGTAAAGGGCGCAGGCAAGCTGAAGGGTCACGATAAACCAGTGGACGCAATTATTTATGGGAAAGAGCTTTAGCTTAGTAAGACGGTGATCCGTTGCTGCACACAGACACTCACACGCAGGCAAAAATCCTTCAGGCGGTAGAACTACAAAAGGACACAATTCAGCTCATTCGACTAATCGACTAATTCACGAAACATTTACAGACTACACCCAGCCTTCAAACCTGTCTGCCCACACGTTGTTAACCTTCCGACTAAAGCAATAGAATAGAAAATGACTACTTTTCTCTTGTATAGTCATAATGCACCTCCGCTTTTACTGCATCGCCATTTTTGTGAGTACATATGATGGCTGACATAATCAAACCACGTGACCCGTTGTACCAACATCTTCGCGCTTTGCAAAAAATTTGAGTATCCTGAGTACCGAACATTGTAGAACGGGAGAGCCTGAGAACAGGTCCCGGGTCCCAACGCATATCGAAAATCAGGTAAGCGCCCATCGGCCTAGGAGGGGTTTAATGTTATAAACAAGACTTGGGGACCGCTAAGATGGTTACATGATTTTTTTTGGTTGTTGGATAGCAATTGTGTGACGGGCCACTATCTTGACGAGAAACCGATAAGAATCAACCTGATACCTGATGGCCCTTGGGAATGCTTTCAGGTTTATTGAACGGACACCAGGGTTATTGAGAAGAAAGAAGAGTGGCCAGGTTGTCTTTGTCGACGCGAAGGATACGGCGCCAAGAGATTTCGCGTTCTCGTCGCATACCGGCGTGAATGACGGTGGGATCCCTGAAACTGAGGATTTATTCAGGACTAATGCAGATTAACGTCTGAAAGGCTCGCGCTTATAGCTGACGAGAATGCCTGCTGCTCTGGAGGACCCCACACAGCCACCTCATTACCGGGGTTCGGACGTGGTTCAATCCGTGCTCGAGCCATACACAGCTCTGCTTAAGGATGGTCAGACAACTGCCACTATATACCCCATCTCCTCGGCGGACCAGCTGCCCATTGGTTTACTTGAGTTTCTATGCGACGAATTCAATGACGAGATAGAGCGAGGCGACACGTTCCCTCTGTTTGACACGCTTCACATTGAGACTTTTCAGAACTACTGGTTCGGTTCGTTTGCGGGTGTTATGCTGATTGGCAACTCACCGACAATCCCTGACCAGAGACAGTGGGAAAAAGTGTGTCTGGGGACGTTTCACATCAACCCAAACTACCCCGGAAGATGCTCTCATATTTGCACAGCTGGTTTCTTGGTGAATGCCGGTATTAGACGAAAGGGCATTGGCAGAACGCTGGCCGAGTGTTTCTTAGAGTGGGCCCCAAAGCTCGGATACACTTACTCTGTGTTCAATCTGGTGTTTGAGACCAACGTCGCTGCTCGACGAATCTGGGAGACACTGAGCTTCAAGAGGATTGGCCGAATCAAGGGCGCTGGCATCCTCAAAGGCCACGAGCAGGCCGTCGACGCCATCATGTATGGCCGAGAGCTGGTAGAAGCGCAAGAGGAATCGGTGGGCGAGCTGCGATTCGACAAAATCAAATACTACCTCGAGACCGGCAAGTACCCTCCACAGAGCGACCGACAAGAAAAGTCGCGACTACGGTCGTCTGCAGCACACTATAAACTACGCGACGGAAAGCTGATGCTGAAGGATAGAGAGGTCGTTGCCGAAGCCGATAGACAGTTACAAATCGCTACAGAAGTGCACATGCAGTCGCATGCCGGTATAAACAAGACAACCTCTCAAATCACAGAACGCTATCACTGGACCAGGATAAAAGAGACCGTCGCGGCCGCTATACGAAACTGCAACGAATGCAGAGAGACTTCAAGACCGCCGCCGAAGCGAGCCAAGAAAGAGGACGACTACAGCGATGAAGTGGACGTGAATAACCAACTGCTGGTCACTACCGGTCCAATGCACGACCTGCGCAGGAGTGATGTCGTTGATGCGCACGATCCTAACCTGCTTACCGCGGATCTCAACCTGGACACTGAAGTTGATGACGCTACTGGCCTGATTGCTGCTGTGACCGCGGTACAGCAGCAACAGCACCACCGAAGACAAATGGTTCCTCAGCCACAGGTTGCGAGACCGCCGCAACACTACGTCACACAGCAGTCGCCCAACAGCCGGCTGTTAAAGCAGACCTATGCTCAGACGTTCCAGCCCTTCCATCGACATGACGATATCCCGGTGGACCCGCAGGTTGAAAGTGCCTTTGAGGAGCACGTTCACGGGGGCGGCGAGGAGATGGAGATTGCCAGGGCGCTGATTCAGGCGAATGAGTCGTCTAATGATGATGATAATACTAATCTGTTCCAGTAGGGAACGCACTAACCATCATTCCGTTAATGTTTAGTTATTTATGTCGCAATTTATGCTGTCGTTAGACTATGCGTAGTACGGTGATTGGTCTGCAGATGAATGAATGATAAATAATGCAATACTGATACATGTTAGAACGCTACTCTGCGTGGTCGATGCCCAGGACGCCATACACGGCCTTAAGCTTTGCAGAGTAGTGGCCAAAGAGGGACTGAAATAGCGAGTTTTTGTAGCTTGGCTTGGCCGGACGGGTTTTCAGCAGACGGTCCAGGCGTCTTTCAAGGTTGTCGACGTTTCCGCTGAAGGTATCAACAGCTTCTTCAAGGTCTCGCACTTTTGTGTCGAGCATTCGAGCCTCGTACTGCAGTCGCGCAGTGAGTGCTTCAACGTCGGCTAGTTGTGCAGTGACTGTGGCTTCACGCATTTTCGTTTTCTGAAGCTGTTGCGTGATGGAGTCTGTGGCGATGTGGTCTCCCTCCAACTGGTGCTGAAGCGCAGCCAGGGCCGTGTCGTATTTCATGGATATGCTTTCCATTTCCTGAACCTCGTTTGACAGACGTGTATAGAAAACACATGCCTCTCTGCTCATTTTGACCATTGGCTGAGGTGGATGCTCGAACGGCAGCGACCAGCGGAGGATTACATGCGAAATTTGGCTGAAACTATGCTGTCGTCTCAGCTGGAACGACTCCGTTCGTGACTCGGCAGCGTTGAGTTCGCACAAGTCCTCGCACGATTTGTGTGTTCTTAGGCCAAGCTCTGTCCAAGGACAGGAAGAGTCAAGAACGATACTCTTTCTCTGTGGCTGCTGTTGTTGCGGTTGCTCGTCTTCGCTAACGTACGCTGGCGCCAGCTCGTCGTCGATGCGAGGCTCTCTGGCGATGGGTTCGGGTGACGTTTCCCGTGGCGTTGCAATTCCGGAACGAACGACGTACCTTCGAAGCTTCAGCTTACCCTTTCTCTTGAACTCGTCGTCTGTGTTGGTTCGCGAGAGTTCGTCTTCGTAGTAGTCAGGTCGCTTGGGCTTTCGAGGCTCCTCCTTATGCTTGACGGGAATCATTGTCCTCATCATGGCTCGCTTGAGATCACCCTTGTTGGCGTTGAGTTCGCTTGGAGAGAGCGATTTCTGGGGAATGCCCGTGTTGGCGTTAGGCTCGCATGAGTCGTCAATGTCGCGCATCGCACCCTTGCCTAACCAGAGATAGCGTGCCCTGTTACCCTGCAGGTAATTTCTCAGCTTTTCCAAGTCTGTTGTTTCGCAGTCCGAGATTGTCTGAACTTGCTTGCCGGAAACTTCCTTCATTGTGCTCTTGACGATACCGAAAAAGTCCGTGTTTGATGTCTTGTTGGTGAGGACGTACAGTCGCTCGATTGTCTGCTCATCTAGGCGAAGTGTCCTTGGTAAATGCTCGTGTTTCTGGAATTGTCTGAGTGTCTCGACGAAATACTCAGCGTCGAAAGGATCCTTCGGGGTTTTGTAGTTAAGAAGGGCCGCTAACCGGTTCCTCACGCCCATTGTAAAGCCGATTATGGCGGCAACAGTAGTCGGTCCAAAGCCCTCGCTCGGTTTCTGATGGTACCTCAGCATTCCCCACTTGTCCCACCATAATCTGATTGCATTCAGAGTCTCGTTGCAAAGGAGGCCGTCCACGTGGGCTGGTTTCAGCAAATTGCAATAGAACAGACCAATTTGCATGAGGACAACCATCTCACGGACGGCAAATGTGATGGGAACTTTATCATTTGTCTTGAACAGCTGAACAAACTTGTCTCCACAGGAGGCGGCCGGTTCGCAAATCGACAGCACTAGTCGTCCGCCACACCCAGCTCTTCTCAGATTTTCATTAGCGTAGAAGAGATTCCATGCTTTGCGGACATCTCCTTCTGGTACAGGCACCAGCTTCAAGTTGGCGGGGAATGACGACAGATTGGTGACGAATATGGTGCCTGAATCCGTCTGTTTAGGTCGTAAATGCAGTTTTACCAGCTCATCGAAATACTCTTGCGTCTTGGGTGATCGTGATCCGAGATCTTTTGGTATCGAAACAACGCTGACATACAGCTTATGCGAGGGATTGCCAGTGTAGGCGACAATCGATGTGTTGAGCTTCCTCTCAAGGATCCATTGCTCAACAATATATACTTCAAAGCCGCTGATCTCCTCTCGTTCAGTCACTAAGCGGCACCCCGTTTCGCGGCAAATCTCCCGAGCAACGCTCCAATCACTAAACAGGTATTGCTCCTCCATTACAGCATGCTGGAGTGGTGGCTGTACAATAGTCCCATCGCTACCCAGGTAAGTGAGTTGTCAGGTCACGTGAGTGACGTCAGAGCGCGTTGAGGTTCCCCGATACGGTAACGTTCGATTATGCTAGGCGAAGTGATTGATTAGAGATTTGTGTATGAGTGTCAGGCTGAGCAGAGGTGTTGACAGCATGATAATACAATAGAGGGGGTGCTGACAGTTGATATATGTACGCGAGTCATGAAGCGTACTATATAAGCGGGTTGACGGTTACTAACAGAACATATACGGTAAACAACTGCGACTGCTAAATGCTCATTCCTTTTACAACGAACCCCTACGTACTCCCGCGACAATTAATATAAATATCTCGACGATGAGGTTACCCTACCTTGTGCTGCAGTGGTTGGACACGTGACCGATAACAACCAACCTCAAGTGACACGATATCAATTTAGTTTGAGCATGGAAAGCCGGGAAGCGATATTCCGTGAGTTTGCCAACAGACAATTAGACTAACATAGGCTCTGCGGACATGTCGCTAGTGCAGCTTTATATTGCTACCGAGATTGGTCGCAAGGTGGTGGCTGTGCTTGGAGAGCTGGGGATTATACAACTACGAGATGTAAGCAATTGGCTGTGGGCTGACTAATATAGTTAAACGCCAGCGTTAATGCGTTCCAGCGGTCATTTGTCAAGGAGATTCGAGGTCTGGATAGTGTGGAGAGGCAGCTGAGGTACTTTGAGAAGGAGATTCTGAAATACAACATAACGATACCTGGTATTCCGCAGCAAGAAGGATACGGATTAGCGCCTACTGCCAATGAGATTGAGATTCTAGTAGACAAGGTTAGAAGCTTGGACCAGCGGGTGGCGCACTTGTCGACTTCTTACGAGGACATGGTGGACCGGCGGCAGAGGTTGTTGGAAAATCGACAAGTTTTGCTCGGATGCAGCCAGTTTTTCGATCAGGCAACAAAGATTCATGATAGAGATTCGCTGGAGTTTGAGCTAGACGATGACGATGCCCCGTTGCTGCAGGACAGCGCTCTCGAGGAGGGTGCCCTGGAGGTGGTGGAAGGCGAGACGCAGACGAGCAACCTGGCAGCATTGAATGTAAAGTTTGTGGCTGGTGTGATTACGCGGACGAAAACTAGTTTGCTGGAGAGAATTCTGTGGCGAGCGCTTCGAGGAAATCTGCTGATGAACCACTTTGCCATTGAGGAGCCCATGCATGACGCAAAGACTAACGAAAAAGTCCTGAAGGATGTATTTATTGTGTTTGGACACGGAGAGAGCGTGACCAGGCGGATCAAGAGGATTGCCGAGTCTCTGGATGCCTCGCTGTTTTTTGTGGAGGACAACTTCCACAGGCGGCAGGAGCAGGTCTCTGAAGTGAATGGCAAGATTGAAGAGTTGAGTGCAGTCATCAACAACACCTGGGTTGCGCTGCACACAGAGCTTCAGCTGATATCCGAGCAGTTGTCTTCATGGATGCTGATAATACGCAAGGAGAAGGCGATTTACGGCGCGTTGAATCTGTTCAACTACGATCAAAATAGAAAGTGTCTGATTGGTGAGGGCTGGGTCCCAAAGGACGACATTCCACAGATCAAGAGCGCCCTACGGGAAATCACAGAACAGGCCGGCGTGCATGTGTCATCGGTCGTGAACGAGCTGCAAACTAACCGAACGCCGCCAACTTACTTCAGAACCAACAAGTTCACAGCGGCGTTCCAGAACATTGTCGATGTTTACGGCATCGCGACGTACAAGGAGGTGAATCCCGGTCTGGCGACCGTTGTGACGTTCCCATTCATGTTCGCCATCATGTTTGGCGACGTCGGCCACGGAATCATTCTCACACTGGCGGCGGCGGCGATGGTGCTGTACGAGCGACGCATATCGTACATGAAGCGAGGCGAAATCTTCGACATGGCGTTCTCAGGCAGATACGTGCTGCTGCTGATGGGCCTGTTTTCTATTTACACCGGATTCATGTACAACGACATTTTCTCAAAGTCCATGACGGTATTCAGCTCGCGCTGGAAATGGCCCGAGCACTGGAACGAGGGCGACACTATAGAGGCCACACAGACCGGCGTGTACCCGTTTGGTATCGATCCCGCGTGGCACGGCACGGAAAACAACCTGATCTTCACAAACTCATACAAGATGAAAATGTCGGTGCTGATGGGATTCACACACATGACGTACAGCTTGTGTTTCTCCTACCTCAACTACAAATACTTCAACTCAAAGATTGACATAATCGGCAACTTCATACCCGGGCTGCTGTTTATGCAGAGCATCTTTGGCTACCTGTCGCTGGCCATCATCTACAAGTGGTGCGTCAACTGGATCAAGATTGGAAAGCAGCCGCCGGGTTTGCTCAATATGCTCATCAACATGTTCTTGTCCCCAAGCAACATTGATATTCCACTGTACAAGGGGCAGTGGTTCGTGCAGCACGTTCTGCTGCTAGTGGCGCTGGTCTGTGTGCCCTGGCTACTGCTGCTGAAGCCGCTGTATTTGCGATGGGAGCACAACAGGGCCCGGGGCCAAGGATACCAGAATTTGCATGAATCACGAGAGATGGACGAACTCAGTGCGCTGGACGAGGACTTCGACCAATCTCTCCATGAGTTTGAGATTGAGGACGAGCCTCACCACAGCGGCGAGCGAGAAGAGGGCCATGGCGGCCACGGTCACGGCCCATTCGAGTTTGGCGACGTCATGATTCACCAGGTTATCCACACGATTGAGTTTTGCCTTAACTGCGTTTCGCACACTGCTTCATACCTTCGTTTATGGGCGCTGTCGCTGGCTCACAACCAGCTGTCGTCTGTGCTGTGGTCCATGACAATCCAGGGCGCCTTCGGCTCGACTGGAATAAGCGGAATCTTCATGACTGTCGTTCTGTTTGGCATGTGGTTCACCTTCACCGTGGTGATTCTGGTGCTGATGGAGGGAACTTCGGCCATGCTGCACTCGCTGCGTTTACACTGGGTTGAGGCAATGTCCAAGTTCTTCGAGGGCGAGGGCTATCAGTACCAGCCTTTCAGTTTTACGGCCCTCATTCAGGAGCTGTAGCATCACGAGTAAATGTATAGATATAGAGGTGCTCTTTAGAGCATTATATCAGAGTTTCTGAACTGTCACTTTATCCGCTGCAACGCTAATCATATCATCACATTCAGCTCTATTGGGGCATGTGACTTCATGTGATTCTATAGCCAAGTGAAACTATGACGTCCGTGTGGTCCGGGTGGGGCAGATTGAAAGCGGAAATAAGTAAACAAGGTGGGGTTGTATGACGAGAGGTGGCTAGTCGCTCATGGTCACCCACCGCGACACTCACTCAGGGATGTGTTGACCTGGCTATCAACGTTGAATGAAAGTCAACATGGACGAAGAACGCAAACGGGATTCCAGTCCTCGTAAGCGAGATGCTATCGAGACCCTGCTGCTTAAACCGCCTATGATTCAGAAGTCGGCCATCACCCAATTGCGGTACCAGATTTTGGTCGACGGTTTGACGATACAGTCTGGTGTAAGTCCAACCATGTACGGACACGGAAGCTAACTCAGGGACAATGCAGTTATCGACCATACGTCTGGAGCGTACTGATACAAACACCCGCGGTCAAATCAAGCCTATACTTACGGCTTGTACGGAAGGGACCCTGCAGTGTTTATACCAAGATTCGAAATGACACGTTCCGTACGCTGGCGACGGACGCGTATTTCCGAAAGAAAGTATCTGAGGAGTCTCTGATTCGGGTTCTTAATTCGTTCGCCTGGAGCGCGAGTATCGAAAATGGAAAGACTAGCTATGACCGGTCAAACACTTACGTGCAGGGGATGAACGTGCTGGTCGCTCCTTTCCTCTACGTTGCAAAGTCTGAGGCTCAGGCATACTTCTTGTACGAGACGTTTCTAGCGCGAGACTGTCCACTTTATATCAGGCCCACGCTGGAGGGAGTGCATACGGGACTCAAGCTTGTCGACATGTGTTTGGAAATTATTGATCCCACTCTCTACGAGTACCTAAAGTCCAAGTTTCTGAGTGCAGAACTATACGCTTTTGCGTCGGTGCTCACCTTTTCAGCATGTACGCCTCCACTTAGCGAGGTCTTGATACTGTGGGATTTCATGTTTGCGTATGGATCGCACATGAACATTTTGTTCATTATCGCCCAACTGAACTTGATGAGGGAAGAACTGCTACAGAGCTCGAGTCCGATTGCCTTGCTTCGGTCGTTCCCGCCGCTACAGGCAAAAAAGGTCATCAAGCTCTCAATCAGCTTCGTGGCCAGGCTGTCCGATAAGCTGTACAAGATGCTGGTGAGGCATGCGTTTGATCCACAGGTGGCCGAGATGCTGCGGTCTTCTTCCTGAGCAGTGGAGCGATGATCCAAGTTCACCAGTATGCACCCGACTCTATTCCGCCAAACTGTGAGCAACCCTGAGTTGTTTGAAGAGTCAGAACTTTAGTGTGTGGATTCCATCGTTTCGAAACGCCACGCCGAAAAAGGCGCTCAACAGGTGGCTCGATGACGCAGCCATCTCCGCCGGAACTGGCAAATTCCCGAACATCCGCCGCCGAACTGGCCGCCTGCCGCCCGCTCCAATCCCGCCGGAACTGAACTAGACCCGAATGTTCCGCGCCCACACAGCATCGCTTGCGCTGACACATTTGAACCATATCGCCGCATTAGGGAACCTTAATCCGGGGTAGTCCTCAGTTAGAGACACAGTTGTCCAACACCTCGATTTGCCACTACTTGAACGTCTAAATCAGCGACCGCAGTATAAGGCAAACTAATAAAACAGCGACCGCAGTACAAGGCAAACTAATTGAGTCGCTGGCGCTCGATGCACACGCAATGGCATACTGTGACGCGAAACACGTGATGATGCGAGTTTCAAACTAACTTCCAATTACGACAACGATAATTGCTCGAGAAAGCTGCTTCCATTCTAACTGGCCCCGTGAGAAAACGGGTTGGCCAAGACCGCGGATCCTTGCCGATCTAGCACATAGAGATCAGTCTCGAGCCCTGGGCGATCCGGGTTTTAACGACAAGAGTCTCTTGTGAGAGCACATGCTAATTACTGCAATATGCCGTTCCACGATTTACGCGATGAATTACATGGGTCATCCGGCGATGTAAGCGACTATATATACAGTGTGTCATGCGTACAGGAGAGTAAGTACCCCGCCCACGATATTTCCACAAATGTAGTTAATGCTGGAAAAATTCCCACCAATCACGGATCTTGCTTTGATTAATCTTCCGAGTGTGCTTTTGTTGGGTGGCCCTGCAGGTACCCCGCGTTGCATGTTTTCACGCGCGCATGTGAAATTGGCCTCCCGCATGATTAAAACATATAAAAGATCGATGCCCCAATCTGATTTAGAGGGTCATCGTTTAAAACTTTTGACACTGCAATAGCATTACAACGCAAATCGGGCCGACAACACCACACACATACGTGCCGGCCGGATAATATAAGCGACTTTGAGTCAGCAGCCCGGATAAATAAGACTCAACAGTTGAGTCACTTATATCAAAGCTTTAATTGCGTGTCCTGAGCCACCAAAAAGTCATAGTCAGCATGTGGCACTATGCGCTAATCTTTTTGGCGCTACCGATCTTCCTCTGGATCAAGGAAATTTACTATGTGGTGTGGCTGAGAATTCAGACCAAGCGAACACCAGAGGCCAAACTTGCAGCCACACGATGCAGCTTTCCCTTTGGCTCCTATAATCTATGGCAATTCTTCCTGGCCGCGATGAGGAGCGAGATCCATGAGGCGGGCGTAGACATGTTCGATGAGATGCAGAAGAAGACATTGCTGGCCGAGACAGTTGGTTCGTTCCTCTATTTCACCGTCGAGCCAGAGAACATTAAGGCCGTTCTTGCCACCCAGTTTAAGGATTTTGACATGGGCCAGCGATACAACATTTTCCAGCCCCTGTTGGGCGACGGTGTCTTCACTCTCAGTGGCGCTGGCTGGGCTCACACCAGGGCAATTCTCCGACCACAGTTTGTCCACGAGCAGGTGTCCCGAATCAAGGACCTCGAGTACCACGTCAACTCTCTGCTGGAAATTTGTGAGCAGAGGAGTCAGGGCGACTTTTTCGATGTCCAGGACTACTTCTTCAAGCTGACGCTCGACACTGCCACCGAGTTTTTGTTTGGCGAGTCCACCTATACGCTTTCTGAGGGTCGTGAGCTCGGCGAGAAGCGGGCCAAGGCTGCTATTGAGTTTGGCGACGCTTTCAACACTGGCCAGAACTGGCTCTTCAATAGAAGCATGATGCAGAACCTCTACTTCTTGGTCAACGCTCCGCACTGGCAGAAGTCCGCTCGAACCTGCAAGAAGTTTGTTGATGGTTACGTTGATCAGGCTTTGGAGTACCACCGATCTGAGAAGAAAACCGACGAGGAGTCTTATGTGTTCCTTCGAGAATTGTGCAAGGAGACCGAGGACCCAGTGCTGCTGCGAGATCAAGCTCTGAACATCTTGCTGGCCGGACGAGACACAACCGCTGCCCTACTCAGTTTTACAGTAGCACTGCTGGCCAAACACAAGAAGGAGTGGTTCAAGCTGCGAGAGGCTGTCCTGGCTGACTTTGGCGAGTCCACTGACAAAGTTGACTTTTCCTCATTGAAGCGATGTGACTACCTCAAGTGGGTTATCAACGAAACCCTGCGTCTGTTCCCTATTGTTGCTATCAACTGGCGAGAGGCCACCTGCGACACTACGCTGCCACGAGGAGGCGGTGTTGACGAACGAAGCCCAGTTGTGGTCAAGAAAGGCCAGGCAGTCTTCTACCACCCATTCGCTCTCCACCGAGACAAGTCCGTCTGGGGCGAGGACGCCGATGAATTCCGACCCGAGCGATGGGCGGAAGCTAAGCCACCATCTTGGACGTACATTCCATTCAACGGTGGCCCGCGAATTTGTCTGGGACAGCAGCTGGCTCTCACCGAGGCCTCCTACGTCATTACTCGACTTGCCCAGACTTTCAGGGACATCGAATCCCCTGTCGACTTTGCCAGTGCTAAAAAGGTGATGGTGAAGGCCAACATTACTATCTGCGTTGGTGGCAAGGGCGTGCCAATTAAGTTTATCAAATAGGCTTTGTTGGGTTGAACTAGTTTTCTCGGGGAACATTAGCATATAGGTTGGCAATTAGTATGAATGTATGAATCTGAAAGTTTTCAAGATGATGGACTATAAATTAACCAACTACTACCTTCCACGGTAATTATTATGTAGAAGTATGACTAGTGGAACGGCGTGATGTGTGGTTCGACTAGAATATGTCCATGTCGAAACAGTCCTCATTATAGAACGTGGCAACCACTGTTCTGTCAGAAAACCTTCTGCCGCCCAGCACCTTCACAACCTCCGCTGCTTGCTCGGCATCTTCGTACTTGACATACACTTTGCCGACACCTGGACACTGCGTATTCGTAACACCGTCCCGTCCCAGCGAGCCCATCAGCGGCCTTGGAATCTTGAGGTCTTTCATGCCGCCCAGCTTTGTCAACTCTCCAACAATCTGGTTCATGATTTCTTCAAATTCATCGTCATCAACCAGCTCTTCTGAGGTAACCATATTCAGCAGCTGGACCACAGGTGTTTGGCTGGTAGAATACTTGTTGGCCACCTCGGCAAAGTCGACAAGAGTACACTTGCCCATTTGCGAAGGCTGAGCAGGCCCAACACAAGCCTTCTTGACTTTTAGTTGACTGTCACCCAGCTCTATGCCATTGAGACCCTCAACTGCCAGGTCTGTCACCGCAGGGTCTTCGTACTCGCAAAACGCCAATCCAAAAGACTCTCCCGTCTTGTACTTCATCAACTGAAATGCTTTGAGTGTACCAAACGCGCTCAAGAACTCAACCACCTGTGCATCAGTCAAGGCGTTCGGAATACCGTATATCGACAGTTTGTTGGCACTTTCCCGCACGCTCTTCAGGTACGGCTGCTCCTTGTCCTGTTCTGTGGACCTCTCTTTCGCCAATTCGTCGCTTGTGGGTGCTTCTGGGACCAAATAATCCGCGCACCTCTCTATCGTCAGAACCGGACTCGATGCATCCGTGGGATCCATGGGGGCCCCGTCCAGGGCATATGCTATCGTTGCTTGTTCCGCTGTGCTAAAATCCAGAACCATCACTGTCCCAGCCTGCACGCTGTATGAGAACTTGACAGGGTATGTCTGTGTATGCCTGTTGAGTTGTAACGAGCCCATGAGATCGTTGAAATACTGTGCCAGCACTAACCGCGACTCTGCACCCTTTATGAGCAATCTTTTTGCAAGTCTCGACCGGCTGGGTTGTAGAATTCGCTCATCAACTAGCAGCAGGTCCGCGCTCGGTAGACCGTCTGCTCGCATGGTCTGTGCTCCCAATTCCACCTCTGCAGTCTCCAATAGACTGGCATGCTTCTTGTCCATATCAACACCTTTAGGGTTTCCCGGAGCTCCAAAAACTCCAGAAATTTTAGCAGTGTCAATCGACACATTCTCGTATCCAACCGGCTTCTTGTCCCACAGATTGTTTCTTCGTTTCCTCAGATTGATGGGCACAGCATTGGCGAGTTCTTCGGCGGTGAAATGGTACTGGCGAGGAACGGGCGGCGGCGTTAATGACCGCCTCCGCCGTCGGCTATCTCTGTCTCTGTCTCTGTCATCATATTTTCGTCTATCCCAATCTCTCCCACGGTCGTCTCGTCTTCTGTCGTCACGCCTATCTCTACCCCTGTCATCTCTTCTGTCATCCCTTCGATCTTCTCTTCTTCGATCTTCTCTCGCCCTGTCGTCTCTCCTATCGTCTCTCCTATCGTCTCTCCGCCTATCATCTCGTCGTTCGTCTCGTCTGTCGTCTCTTCTGTCGTCGCGTCGATCACGGCGATCGTCGTGTCTCCGGTCATATCCTGAGTTAGTTTGATCAAGCAGGTCAAATTCTGGCCGCGAGCACAAACTCATTGGCCTGAAAATATTCAAAATAACGTGATTTCAAGTTGCCAGTGACTCATCTAGTCTTTGATTTAGTCTCTACCAAATGTGCCGTGGAAATTGCTAGCTTAGGCTGAATCTCGACTTAAAGCGTTTCCTCATCTCATCTCAGCCATCGCATCACCATCCCTGACCAAGCCACGCACTTCTTCAAATCACTCCCATTCAGCCACTCATGAAACTTTGCTCCACCTCACTCCATCTCTTCAGCCAAATCTCGTCGCACGGCGCTAAAGACGATATCAAGCTGTATCACTCATACAACGCTGAAACGCAACCGGTTTGAACCGCTCAACCTCTCAGTCCACAAAACCCTGTTCGTTCCCGCATACTGCACTCTTAAATCGCCAAAATTCACGTCCATCGTCTCTCAACCTCAGCTCCGATACCGATGCTCTTCACCACACTGTCGCCTCAACTCGCCAACAGATATCCAGACATGTCTACTTACTATGATCCGACCTGTCGTCCGGCCTGCTCATCTCGTGGCTCGTGTTGTGTATCCTGAATAAACTCGCGTCACTCACGCGCTGATAACCAGATTTTCAGTTGTCTCCTTGTTCGCGTCTCCCAAACTTGATCATCAACCTATAAAATTTGTGCGTCACGTGATGTTTCCTACCTGAGAACCGTGCGTCAACGTCATGACAGCTTGGCTCGAGCTTACGCTGATTCTGAACACACAAACTACACGCAAACTTAATCACAATAAATATTCATATATACACACAGTCATCACTGTAGAACAATTATTATATACCTAGATAATCCTTGTTTATCTTTTTTTTCGCTTTTTCAGCGGGAAATTAGAACTCAGTTCCAATAACCATGGCAAGGAGAGCCATTCGCACAAATAGGCCGTATCGCATCTAAGTTAGTATTCATTCATTGTTAGTAGGCATCGTTTCCAGCCGATAATACTGCTGTTCGCTGTTGTACTCACCTGTCGGAAGTAGGCCGCTCTGTGGTCAAAGTCGACCTCCTCGGCTATCTCGGTCACTCGTGGCAGTGGGTGCATCAGGCACATCTGGTGCTTGGCCTTCTGGAGCACGTTGTTGTCGATAACGTAGACGTTCTTGAACTTCTCGTACTCGGCAACATCGGCGAATCGCTCCTTCTGGATTCGGGTGCAGTAGAGAACATCAGTCTCAGCCAGGATAGCGTCGTCCAGAGTCTCAGAAACAACACCTAGCATGTTGGCGGCCTTAAGGCTGTCAACCAGCTGCTGTGGCAAGGCCAGCTCTCGTGGGGACACCAAATTAACCTTGACCTGGTAGTGCTGCAGCAGGTGGACCAAAGAGTGCACAGTTCGGCCGTGCTTTAGGTCGCCCATGAAGGTCACGTTGATGCCGTTGACGGTGCCGACCTCCTCTCGGATGGTGAACAGGTCCAGGAAGGCCTGGGTTGGGTGCTCAACAGAGCCGTTACCACCGTTCAGAACTGGAGATGGAGAGTACTTGGCAGCAGTGTGGATGGACTGCTCGTCAGGGTGTCGCAGAACAATGGCGTCAGCGTAGCAAGCCAGGGATCGGACAGTGTCCTGCAGCGTCTCGCCCTTCTTGACAGAGGAAGACTCTGGCTGGATGGTGATGGTTCGACCACCCAGTCGCTGCATGGCAGCGTCGAAGGAAGCAGAGGTTCGAGTGGATGGCTCGTAAAACAGCGTGGCCAGAACTCGGCCACGCAGGATATCAAGAACACCGACTCGCTCAACGGCCAGTCGCAGCTCCTGAGCGCAGGAGAAGAGCCGGTGCAGGTCGCTTCGGGTGAACTGGGACACAGACACAACGTGTCGTCGCAGGAATGGGTTGTTTCGTAGCATGTCCCTGACGGCAGAGGGTGGAGATGGCTCTCGTGGGATGACCAGTGGTTCAGCCTTGGTCACGACTGGAGAGGCAATCTCTGACAGCTGTCGAGGCTTGGGCTCAGAAAACGAGAACCGAGCCTTTCGGGCAGTCTGTGGAGACAGGCTGGCGTTGGATACCAGTGGAGATGGTGGCACTGGAGCCTTAGCGCCTGGCTGGATGTGAGAGACATCCTTGCCAGATGGACCAGAGACAATCTTGCCCTCGAGGCAGGCGGTCTGGCTCTCAAAGACGACTCGCTCGACAGTACCGAAGAGCTTCTTGTGAGCCAGGGCGGCAGACTGGGAGGCAACCTGTCGGTCGAAGTTGACCTCAATGTAGGTGTCGGCCTGCTCGTGCAGCTCAAAGATCTTCTTAGGGTTGGTGTGGACTCGAGCGACAATGTCCTCGACGGTCAGCTTGCCATCGTGGACAGCGGTCAGCAGCAGTGGCAGGGCATCGGCAATGCCCTCGCCTGGAACAACCTTCTGGCCAAGCTCCTGGGCAACTCGCGATGGCAGGTAGCCAATGGAGAAGACATCAATGTTGTCGAGGTTCTCCCACAGAGCCTGCTGGTCCTCAGCGGTTGGCAGAGAGACACACTTGGGGTGGTCAGCCTGGGACAAGAACAGCGCCAGAACAGCGACGTCGCAAGTCACCTGCAAGCCCTTGCCCTTGGCCATGGCGATCAGGTTGATGTCAGCCCGGGTAGTGACGTTGGTGATGTGGACTGGTCGAGTGTTCAGAGAGGCCAGCAGCAAGATGGTAGCCAGGTCAGTAGCCTTAGCGTCAGTCACGATTGGCTTGTTGGTAGGCCAGACTGAGAAGTGCGAGGACACAACGTCCACCTTGTTCAGGTTGCTGGACAGGTTGTTGAATGGAATGACCAAAGAGCCGACCAGAGAAGTCACCTTGGACAGCTCAGCGGCGTTGGAGTCGGTGGCAGCCACAGAGAAGTTGTAGTCAACGTATCGGGACGAGACAGTCTCCTGAGCATTAGTCAGAGTTCTGGCGTCAGTGATGGCGCCGTCAACGCCAACTGGAAGGACCCGGTTGATGGTGAAGCCGGCAGCCAGGGAAGTCTTGGCGACCTCCTCGAAGTCAGCACCGCTAGAGAGGACGGATGGGACGAAAGTGGCGACGTTGACCAGCCCAGGCAGGGTGATGGTCTTGTGCGAGGTCTGAGCGTCGTTGGACGAGATGTCCAGGCACTCCTTTCGGGCCAGGGCCTCAATCAGCAGCTTAGCGCACTTGACGTTGGTGACCAGTGGAACAGCATAGTCGACAGCCATTCGTCGGGTTCGGTAACCCTTGGACATGTAAGAGGCTGGTCGTCGGAACCGATTGCTGGATGGCAGGTTGATGTAGAGATCGATCAAGTTGTTGGCCAAGTGCTGGGTCAGAGAGAACTCGTGCTTTTCCTCGTCGCCGTCGTTCAGAATCTCGAGGCACTTGACTGGAATGCCGTGCTCCTGGATGAAGTCAGCAGTACCGGCAGTGGCAAACAGGTTGTAGCCAAGCTGGTGGAGCTTCTTGACAGCTGGGAGCAGCTCGGTCTTCTCCTTAAAGGAACCGATAGAAAGGAGGATGTTCTTCTTGGGCAGCTTGAAGCCAGTGGCAATCAGAGACTTGATGTAGGCCTCGTACTTGTTTCGGCCGAAGGTGGCAACCTCACCGGTGGAGGCCATTTCGACACCCAGAATTGGGTCGGCACCGGCCAGTCGGGGGAAAGAGAACTGTGGAACCTTGATGGCAACGTAGTCCTCTGGCAATGGCTGCAGTGGGTATGGAGTAACTGGCATGCCAGTGATGACCTTGGTGGCCATCTCGATCAGGTCAACGTTCAGAACCTTGGAGACGAATGGGAAAGATCGCGAGGCTCGGACGTTGCACTCAATGACCTTGATCTCGTTGTCCTTAGCGATGAACTGAATGTTGTATGGACCGCTGACGTTCAGAGCGTTACCAATCTTCTGAGTAGCCTCGACAATTCTTCGCACAGTCTCTGGGTCCAGGTCCTGTGGTGGAACAATGAGGGTAGCGTCACCAGAGTGGACACCAGCGTTCTCAACGTGCTCAGAGACGACGTGCATAATCATTTTACCGTCCTTGGCGACAGCATCCATCTCAATCTCCTTGGCGTTCTCAATGTACTTGGTGATGACGACTGGGTAGTCTCGAGAAACCTCCACAGCCTGGTTCAGGTAACTTTCCAAGTCGCTTCGCGAGTAGACAGTGTTCATGGCGGCACCAGACAAGACGTAGGATGGTCGCACCAAGACTGGGTAACCGACCTTCTCAGCAAAGTCCTCAGCCTCAGAAATGGAGGTGAGCTCCTTCCAGGCAGGCTGGTCGACACCAATTCGGTCCAGCATTCGAGAGAACTTGTATCGGTTCTCAGCAGAGTCAATCATCTCGGGGGAGGTACCCAGGATCTTGACGTTTTGTCGGTGCAGGGTGAGGGCGATGTTGTTGGAGGTCTGACCACCCATAGAGATGACGACACCGCTTGACTGCTCGAGCTCGTAGATGTCCATGATTCGCTCGTTGTTGATGACTTCAAAGTAGAGTCGGTCGGCCTCGTCGTAGTCGGTGGAGACAGTCTCTGGGTTGTAGTTAACCATGATGGTCTTGGTGCCAGCCTCTCGCAGAGTTCGCACAGCCCGCACAGCACACCAGTCAAACTCCACAGAGGAACCGATTCGGTACACACCAGAACCCAGAACCATCACTCCGTGGTCGTCGAAGGTGATGTCGTGAGAGTCGGCGTTGTAGGTCATGTAGAGGTAGTTAGTGTAGGCCGGGAACTCAGCGGCGACGGTGTCGATCTGCTTGACGAATGGTCGGATTCCGGCCTCGGTTCGCAGCTGTCGGATAGCGAGCTCGTTGCTCTTGACAAACTTGGCAATCTGCCGGTCCTCGAAACCCAGCTGCTTGGCCTCTCGCAGAAGGCTGACTGGGATGGCCTTGTTGTGGTATGCGGTCAGGCCCTTGGCAAAGTTGACCAGACCGGCCAGCTTGTTGAGGAACCACTTGTCAATCTTAGTCATGGACCAGATCTTGTCGACGGAGTAGCCGCTGTCGAGGGCGTTGGCGATGGCAAACAGTCTCTGGTCGGATGGGGTCTGCAGCTCAGCGTCAATGTCGATGCTCATGAGGGCCTCAGTGGCGTTGAAACCCAGGTTGTGGTAGTCAGTGGACCGGATGGCCTTCTGGATAGCCTCTTCGAAGGTTCGGCCGATGGACATGACCTCGCCGACAGACTTCATGGCAGACGACAGCTCCTTGGACACTCGAGTGAACTTCTTGAGATCCCATCGTGGAATCTTGACAACGACGTAATCCAGCGATGGCTCGAAGCAAGCACAGGTGACCTTGGTGACGGAGTTCTTGATCTCGTTCAGTCGAATGTTCAGACCCAGCTTGGCGGCAATGAAGGCCAGAGGGTAACCAGTGGCCTTGGATGCAAGGGCAGAGGATCGCGACAGACGGGCATTGACCTCAATAATGCAGTACTCCTTGGAGAAGGGGTTGAGAGCGTACTGGATGTTGCACTCACCGACGACGCCAAGGTGTCGAATGACGTTGACAGCGGTGGTTCGCAGCATGTTGTAGTCCTCGTCAGACAGAGTCTGAGATGGAGCCACGACGATAGAGTCACCAGTGTGAATACCGAGAGGGTCAAAGTTCTCCATGTTACACACGGTGATACAGTTGTCGTAGGCGTCTCGCACAACCTCGTACTCAACCTCCTTCCAGCCCTTCATGGACCGCTCGACCAGGACCTGTGGGGAAGTAGCAAAGGCCTTGTTACAGAGGGCAACAAGTTCGTCCTCGTTGTCGGCGAAGCCTGAGCCGAGACCACCCAGGGCATAGGCGGCTCGCACAATGACTGGGAAGCCAATGTCCTTGACGACCTCGAGAGCCTCCTGGACGTTGCAGGCAGTGGCCGACTTGGCGCACTTCTCGCCAATCTCCTCCATGGACTTGGCGAAGAGATCTCGGTCCTCAGTGGTGATGATAGTCTCGATAGGGGTACCAAGGACCTTGACACCGAGGGCCTCGAACTCGTCCTTGAGCTCGATACCGACGCTGAGCGCGGTCTGGCCACCGAAAGTGACGTAGATGGCGTCTGGCTGTTCGTACTTGATGACCTTTCGCACAAACTCAGCGTTGACAGGCAGGAAATAGACCTTATCGGCAAGACCCTTGGACGTCTGGATAGTGGCAATGTTGGGGTTGATGAGGATAGTGTAGATTCCCTCCTCCTTCAGAGCCTTGATGGCCTGAGAACCAGAGTAGTCAAACTCACCGGCCTGGCCGATGGACAGACCACCGGAGCCCAGCACCAGAACCTTCTTGACGTCGACCCGCTTGATCTTGGCGTCGATCTCCTCCTTGGTTCCGCCTGGGAACTGGACGGGCTTCTTGACACCAGTGGCCTCGTGCTCCTTGATGGTGTTGATGAAGACGTCAAACAGGAACTCAGTGTCCCGCGGGCCGGGGGTGGACTCGGGGTGGAACTGCACAGAGAAGATGGGCAGTTCAGTGTGGTAGATACCCTCGTTGGAGCCGTCGTTGGCGTTGACAAACAGCTCCTTCCAGCCAGCAGGCAGCGTCTCGACGTCGACGGCGTAACCGTGGTTCTGAGAGGTGATGTAGCACCGGCCGTTGATCAGGTTGGTAGCGGGGATGTTGTGGCCTCGGTTACCGAACTTGAGCTTCAGCGTAGAGGCACCAGCAGCCTGAGCCAGCAGCTGGTGGCCGAGACAGATACCAAAGATTGGAGTCTTGACGTCCTTGATGGCCTGGGACAGTCGAGCGCTAACAGACTTGAGGGTGGCTGGGTCACCCGGACCGTTGGAGATGAAGAGACCGTCGTACTTCTCCTTGGTGAAGTCGTAGTCCCATGGGACAACCTTGAGCTCAATGCCTCGGTTGACAAAGCATCGGATCTGGTTGTACTTGATACCGACGTCGACGGCGACGACTCGCAAGACCTTGCCGTCCTTACCCTTCAAGGCAGTCTCTGGCTTGGGCGAGTAGACGACTGGCTCCTTGAGGGAGACCTGAGCGACCAGGTTCTGAACGTTTGGGTCGACCCACTCGGGGACCTCAAAGTTCTCTATCCATGGAGCGTCGGCCTTGACGGTGTCCTTCTGGACCATGATTCGACAGAGGGTGGATCCCTCGATTCGAATGTGCTTGGTCAGGTTTCGAGTGTCGACACCGTACATGGCTGGGATGCCCTGCTCCTTGAGCCAGGCGCCCAGAGAAGAGGTGGCCAGGTAGTGAGAGTACTGCTCAGTGTAGCTGGCAACAACGAGACCAGCAACGTGGATCTTGTTGGACTCAAAGTACTTTGGCAGGCCAGCAACGACCTCGTCCATCTCGGTTCGAGAGGGGACACCGTAGTTGCCGACAAGTGGGAAGGTGATGACCAGAATCTGGCCCTGGTAAGACGGATCAGTAATGGACTCTGGGTAGCCAACCATACCGGTCTGGAAAACCAGCTCACCGGCGGCGGGCTTGTCGGCACCGAAAGAGTAACCCTGGACAGAGATGCCATCCTTGAGCTCAAGAGTCAGCAGCTTGTCGCTGGGGTGCAATGGGGGGAAAATGGGCAGGGAGGGCATCTAGTTAGTAAGGGTTCACTTGAAGGTGAATGCCGAGCGCTCCGGCATCAATCTACTCACCTTGAATGTGCTCCTCAACTTCAATCTATCCTTCAAACTTCAACCGAACCAAAAACGATCGCGATCACTAGGTTAGCGCGTCCGATAAGCGTGCAGGACATGCAGCCAACAGCGCTTCACGATCCATCACAGATAGCGATAACCGTGCATGGACAGAACCCGCCGAGCCCACAGCGCTGGGAGAAAGCAGCCTGAAAGAACAATAGGCCCACACTGCAGTGTTGCCATTGTCCTGCAAGAATACTCACGGCAAACCGTAGGCAAACCGAGGAAAACCAAACAACCAAGCAGAATTTCCAAGCAGGTGAACAAAAACGTCAGGGTCAGCAGCAGCCGTAGAGAGGACCAAGTGCGTCTAGTGACAGTCGAGAGCCGATTGCCAGATACTGAGATTAGAGAGCAAGTTATGTACAGAGAACACTATATGTCTCTCTTGCAGTCTCCAGTTTAGTACTAGAGAAGAGAGAAGAGAGGAGAGGAGGGTTGGTCGGGAAATGGCGGTTTTATAAATTTTTTTTCACAGTAGGGTTAAGGACCAAACCGGTGGGTGGTTGCTCGGGCAACGGCGCGGCTCATGCACAAAATTTTCACAAAAACAAATCATGACCGTTCCGAGTTATGACTATTTATAACGGTGGGTCTGTGGTTAGTACGTTAGTAGAGCTAGCCTTTTAGGCTAGAATTGGTTACATGGGTGTAATTTTATTACAATCACCTGATTATCTTTCTGCTCTGACCGGTAAAATGTGGCTTACAGGTCACAGACTATAATGTTACGTGCAAAAGTGATATACATGCGGCCCGGGTCAGACAGCGGACTTTATCCGTCGAATCGCTGGTTTGGTATTGGTTTCACATTTCGGGAACGCACGCTTCGGAACGGTATACGGTTAGATCTAAGCATGGTTCTGAGTGATGGGACTAAGATCTGAGCATGAATAGGCGAGATAGTATTAGTCCGCAAACTAGGCGACCGTTAAACTCTAATTCAGCCGTAGCCGAGAGTCACTCGGAAAGAAGGGTGTCGGTGGGGCTGAAAATTTTGAAATTTTGGCGTTCTGGCCCATGCGACCCGGACTTAACTTTACTATTCCCGTTTAAGATCCTCGGCCGATCTCACATGTCATGCAACAGTGAAAAAGGTTGGTGACCAGATATATGAAATGTCACGTGATTATTTTTGGCGTGCCGTTATGCAGAGTTCATTTAAGGTTATAGGGGAATTTCGGATGATCAAGAAGATGTTGGCCTTATGCAGTAATTTAGTTATTGTGAATTTGTGAAGAACGCAAAGTGAGTACAAAACTAACCTAGGAGTGCACACGGCCCTGGAAGGTAGGCCACTGCTGTACTGCCCACGTCATCCTTCACGCTGCTTGTTAGCAACACGTGTACCTTGGGTAACTAAGGCTTTATGTATAGATGGACGGCTCTGGGTTGACGCTATCTAATCGCTGTGGCGCGCACGCGCCGTGCCTTGAAAAGTTACCCGGCGCGGACGTGTCCTTAAGTTTATGTGGAGACAGTCCTAATTACCACTAACCGCTGGCCATTCGTTTTGGAGATGAAGTGCTCGTTTGCAGCGGTTTTCCTGCTGAGCGCATGTCAGGTGCTCGGCGCCGTGCTTGGTATTGACTATGGCCAGGAATATACCAAGGCCTCGCTAGTGGCACCAGGTGTTCAGTTCGAGATGGTTCTATCCGCTGATTCCAAGCGGAAGGACCTGTCCGGCCTGACATTCAAGGAGCTTGCGCCCAAGGATATTGAGCGGGTGTACGGCAATGAGGCTGCCAGTCTCCAGATCAGATTCCCACAGAATTCGGCCTTCTACCTGAAGCCGTTACTAGGACAGTCACTAGAGGACAGTGCTGTGGAGCGATACCAGAAGCAGCAGCCCGGATTGAGTTTAGTTGCTTCTAACAACAACCGGTCTACGGTGGCGGTCAATGTCCACGACGAGACGTATTCGGTCGAAGAAGTTACGGCCATGTCGTTCGCCAACATTAAGTCTCGGGCCGCCGAGATGCTGCAGAACGCCCTGGGCACGAGCTACGTGCGGGACGTGGCTGTTTCTATCCCCGGCCACTATTCAGTTCACCAGCGACGGGCTCTGGAGGACGCGGTCGAGGTCTCCGGCCTGAAGCTGATCTCACTCGTCAACGACGGTGTCGCAGTCGCTGTCAACTATGCATCTACACGAACTTTCGAAGACAAGAAACAGTATCATGTCATCTACGACGTTGGCGCCGGCTCTACGAAAGCCACGCTGGTGTCCTTCCACCACGGCGAGTACACCGTCGACGACAAGAACCGGGTCAAAAAGACCGGCACCATCATCACCGTCGAGGGATTCGGCTACGATAAGACTCTCGGTGGACACCTGCTCACCGAGCGAATCCGAGATCAGCTGATTGAGAAGTTTCTGGCTGCCAACAAGAAGGTCAAGAAGGAAGACCTGCTCGCCGACAAGCGGGCCCTCAACAAGCTGTGGAAGGAGGCCGACAAGATCAAGACTGTTCTCAGTGCCAACTCCGAGGTGTCCTCCTCTATCGAGTCTATCCACAACGACATTGACTTCAAGACCAAGTTCACGCGAGAAGAGTTCGAGACCCTGACCAGCGACCTTCTCCACCGGGTTTCTGCGCCACTGTTCAACTCTCTCACCACTTTTGACGGCAAGCAGACTTTTGACTTCAAGCAGATCGATTCCGTTATTCTAGCGGGCGGTTCCAGCCGAGTCCCATTCATCCAGCAGGCTTTGACCGAGGTAATTGGCGACTCCTCTGCGCTGTCCAAGAATGTTAACGCTGACGAGGCTGTTGCAGTTGGTACCACGCTGCGAGGTGTTAGCATTTCCAAAATCTTCAAGTCCAAGGACATTTTCGTTGTGGAAAAGTCGCTGTGGGACTACGACATTACCTTTGAGGCTACCGGCATTACTCGAAACCTGTTCCCCAAGGGTATCGAGCTCGACAACATGCGACGATTCGTGCTGCCTTCCGACAAGGAAGAGCTGGCCTTTACTCTCAGCGAGAATGGTCAGGAGTTTGTTCGATACGAGGCCAAGGTGTCTGAGGCCCTGGAAAGCATAATGAAGGACGACCAGAAGGAGTGCCAGGACAAGCCAGTTGTCGAGGCTGAGATGCGACTGACCAACAGCCGAACAGTCGAGCTTGTTGGCCTGTATGCTCGATGCTTCGCTCTCGACAAGAATACCAACGAGACCGTCACCAGCACTGAATCTATTGAGATTGAGTCCGCTACTGATATCCCCGAGGAGACCGCTGAGCCAGAAGCTGACGAGCTGGAAGGCCTGGGCATCAAGATCAGTGATGGCCCAGTTGCCGAGCCATACAAGAAGTCCATCTCCACAAAGGCAAAGTACAGCGGCGCCCGACCTATGGGCTCTGCCTCTAAGCGATCCGCTACCTCCAAGCTGCGGGCCCTGGACCGAGTGGACTCTGAGCGAAATCACAAGGCTGAGATCCGAAACAACCTGGAGTCTCTCATCTACCGGGTGCGAGAATACCTCGAGGATGCCGATATTGATGAGACCGCTAGGGAAGACAGCTTGGCCAAGGTCGTCGCCACCAGCGAATGGCTTGACGAGGAGGGCCAGGCTGCTTCTTTGAAACAGATTAACGACAAGATTGCTTCTCTGACTGAGCTTAAGGCTTCTTTCGACAAGCCAGTTGTCGAGGAGGTTGAGACTGCTGAGTCTGCCGAAGAGGTTCCTGTGGCCAACAACAATGAGCAAGCTCCACTGGGTTCTCTTGAGGCAATGATCAACGGTGTTGATGAAATCAGAGAGTTGTACAACGAAGAGGGCTTGGACCCAGCTAAGGAGTACCCAGAGTTTGGTCTTGACCGACGAAACATTGAACTCTTTTTGAGTGGCGAGATGGAAGATATGACTGAAATGAATGCCAAGTTGCATGATTCTTTTGAGGCATTGAGGGAGGCCCTCAAGCTGGCGAAGGAGGGTGCTGATGAGAAAGCTCGAGCCTCGGCTGCCTCTAGGCTGCAACATCAGAACATGGAAATCAAGTCACAAAAGGTTTCTGATCACGGAGCCCACGCAACCCGACTTGCTGAGCTCAAGAATATTATCCGACACGCCGGAAAGGCCTTGCGAGAGGCCTCTGCGACGCCCACCCCAAAGCCAACGCCTGTCCACGACGAGCTGTAATATAGAGGTAGACAGTATAGATGATGAATGATTTGTTTTTGCAGTACAAACACGATGCGATGCGCCGCCCTGCATATAGTTAGCTTAGTTCCCCGTTTGGAATCGATCAACGTTCCACCTGTTTCCACGACCAACTGAGGGCAGAGTCTAGCCAACGCGACTCGTTTAATCACGCCTCGAGCTCGGTTAGTTGTGGATCTGGCGCGATGCTTCTATCTCACATTCGCTAGGGTTAGCTATAGTATGCCAGAAGTATGGCCGGTCTGTGCTAGCGGCAATAATATTCTGATTGTATGCATAAGAATACGAGCCAGGGTAGGGCTACAAGCCAGAGTAGTGGCAAATCAGGGTACATGGCTATAAAACCAGGGCAAATCCGGTCAAGTTGATCGAATTTATCATCCACCTCTAGCGCCATTCCATCATTCAAGCAGCAATGGAAACTGAATCTAGGCTCGATCCATCAGCAACAGTATCAGATTACACCTCTTTTGCCTCCGCGGTGCTGTGCTGGTCGCTTTCCTATATTTATTGGCCTCTTTCGCTGTGCCCACGGCCTTGAACTGTAAAGTGACGATTTCCGTCTCGTCGCTCATCATTTTCGCCTTGATCGTGTTACGTTGGTACCGCCCATTTGGTCTTAAATTTCCTATCTGGAAAGTGATCGCGCCAATTCCACTCCATATTCTTTTCTCGTTCGTTCTGTGGACAGTCAGGGCAATTATGGGCCACAATTCGCCAATTGAGGGTTCCCGAGTGAACAGGATGTATTATGGAACACTTCTGGCTGTCTCCGCTACAAGTCTGTGTTGCACGACATGGCTTCAGGTCAAGTTAGTTGGTAACGTAACGGCTATCGATTACGCCACCGCTGGAGGTGATAACTTGGAAAGCGAGGCATCGGAGGAAATCAATGTTGACAACGTCAACAATGACGGTCCACATGTTCAGGGAGATGAAGAGCATACCAATTAACGGCGCCCCTACAATCGGCAGATGAGTTAATATAACCATATGCATGTAGTAAGATATAAAATAGTCAATATCAAAATTGAAGTGGGAGTCGGGCTATATAAGTACGCTCGAGTATGCCCATTTCTTGAATTGCACTCGCTCCTCGATCATCATGGCTGCAGCCGCCGCGTGTTTAGGCCAGCGCATGAACTCGCCAACTAACGATTTGGAGCGACAGAGAATAGATAAGGCCAATGAAGGCGTCTTTTCCAAAGATTGGATAGGTTTCTTGCGTGTTGTACGTATTTGCAGCTTTACTTGTCCTGACGTTCTTAATGGTGCTGTGGGCCATCAAGCTCGCCATAAACTCGTGGGAGCAACAGGGCAAAGAGGACCAATATCATAATCAAACGTCAGAACTCATCACGTAGTTGGTAAGGAAATGGCTTTCGATTGCGTTGGAGGTTGGGGGGTTGCCGCACCGTTGCAAGTGACACTCAGCAAGCAAGCCATTGAATTAAGGAGCCCGACGTTGACGTACAGTGCCGACAATATATGAAGGTCCATATATGGGTCTATATCTTAAATTGCAATCAATATCATAATTGAAGCTAGTGGACCCGGCCGGACTATATATATATCAGGTCGATCACTTAAACTTTCAATATTAAATCACATGCCGGCAAGCCAGCTCAAAACCACCCAGCCACCTAACGATTTGGAACGGGACCCGTGGACTACTGCTGGCGACTCTTCCAATGGTTGCAAGCGTAACGTCCATTCCTTGCGTATGTCCGTATACGTATTGATGGGTTCGCTGTCATGCTAATTCTTCTCGCGATTTTGGGCTTGTTGGGTCTGGCAACACATGGATTCTCGCTCCACAGCTAGTGATAAAAACGAAGCGAGGCCAATTCAACGTACCAAAATAACTGCATCATAGCCCACGAGGACCGCAATATTTGGCCTGCAGACATGAACGCACGCCGCGTCTCCTTAATTCTAGAGCCTAATTGCCTATGGCATAATCGAGAATTAGGTTATATTAGTTTACGTATACCTTAATTCAATTGAATCAGTCATTCCACATCATTATGCCAGCAACCACCGGATGTTCATGCCAGGTCAAAAACTCACCACGTGCTCAGGTACCGCCAGCCAACGATCTAGAGCGGGGCCCGAGCTCAAGTCAGAACCAGGACTCAGGGAAGGCTACCAATGACGCTTACAAGCGTCGCGTGCGTATGTGGCTCTGGGTCTGTGTTATCCTCGTTCTGTTAGCTTTGGGGTGTAGGGGCATCATTATTAATTAGTTCGAGGAGCAAGGCAATACGTACGTGACAGCCTCAACCGCCTAGTGGGAAAGATAACTTGCAAGATAGCCACCTACATATGCCAATAAATATACACCACACCACAGCCACAGGCAATACGTGACAGAGCCGCCTAATGGAATATCACAACGAGTAAATCGAGTAGTGCTTTATATTCCACAACAGAGCCCGTAACAGGCCCGCTCGATGACAGCCCGGCGTCTCCACCATTTTGATACAAACTGAGTGGCAAACTCCTGGTCCTGTGCCGACGAAGGGTCCAACCCCATCTCTCGCAGGTCCTCATAAGCAAGCACAACCGTGTCGCCTACAGCCTCTGTAGACGATGGACGCCTGGCGCCAGGGAATTGTGGAGCGTCCGGGTACGCCGCTCTATCGTAGTCCTGCTCCTCTATAATCTCCGCCACGCTTCGAACAAGTCGTCGAGTCATTTGGTGAAAGTAGCCCACGACCAGCACCTCGATGACTTCCTTCTCGTCGTCGCCGACCTGCACAAGAGGCGTGGAAGCCGTGGAGCCGTCGTCATCGTCGCCTGGCAGGCCCTCAACATCGATCTCGGCCTCCACGTCCGGCTGCTCACCGGCGCTGGCCCACCACATGAGACTGGAAGTGGAGCTCCGAGAGACGACAGACATGGTAGTATCGAGAGCAGAGCCCAGGTAATGGCCGTAGTGGTCGGTGTACCACGAGTTTGTGTGCGTTGAGATATGCATTTTGAGAACCTCCGTGAGCAGCTTGAACCGTCGATAGGATCTTCTGGTCGCGGTGACCGTCTTGGCGGATCCCGACTTTGTCTTGGGGCATTGCATAGTCGTGAACCCCCGCTCGTTGGTCACGATGGCTCGGTCATAGAGATTCCTCTTGTCGATCAGGATCTCGTCCTGTGTCGTGGCCACGTATCCCTCACGGGTATGCATCGAGGAGATATCGGTGAGCCAGTTGACGTCTGAAAGAGTCACATTGTAGTACACGCTCAGGCTTGAGTTTGCCGTGTCTTGCGTGGCCCGCGGGAGAAGATGAACCACGTCGTTGGGGATATGCGCCAGAATGCCAATAATGTAGACAAAGTTGCACAGATCTTGCACGGAGAAGGAGTTTTCGAGATGCAGCTCCTGATCGACAACGACAGGTTTCATGTGTGCGTAGTGGCTGTTGACCAGTAGAATTTTATTCCGCAGTAGCGCCGCCTTCCAGATCTCAAAGGCCAGCGGGCCGTATGTCGCCAGAAAAGGCTTCAGAGCCCATATCGGGTGGTCGTGGGCCAGATTAGCAGTTTGCTTGGTTTGGTTGAACTTGCAAAAGTACTCCTCCAGGTCGTTGTAGGCCTGCGTGGACATGAATCTCTCAAGCTGATCCGCCAGCGACTTGCGAAACACCCACAGCTTGGACCTGTCCATAGCATCCTTAGCATGCGAATCCTCACACAGTACACCCAGCGAGTACATCGCAACCTTAGACCTGTCAACACCAAAGCCTTGGTCCGTGCTAACGGAGTCGGAGAGCGTGGACGAGTAGTCCTGTCTGTAGACGGCAATTCCCTCGTAGGCTAAGAAATCCTGGCGTGGTTGAACAAAGTAGACGACATCCGACTTCTGCGAGTGAAGCCCTGATGGCATGGCCCTGTACTCAATGCCGTCTAGCGCCTGTGGGCTGAGCTCAGGGTCGCATTTGCTCCAGACTAGAGTGTTGCCTCTACGGACATCAAACTGTACCAGAAACAGCGCCAGGACACGTGGCGTGCTGTGTATCTTCCTTAACCGGCTCATGTCCATGGGCGAGTGAAAGGGAGGAAGAGATGTTGCCATTTTGCTTGTCTCGCTGTTGATCTAGGGAGCAGCAGTGAAACAAGGAGCCGCAGCGCTAGCCGTGCCTGCATCACGTCATCACTCATCGAGCGTGGACCTACCTGGCTAGTAGTTAACAAGGAGGGGTAATTCAAACGCCACTGAGCCTTTGAACCAACCATTCTCCCCACACGACAAGGACCCCGCAAATCCGAATCCGTAAAGACTTGACGCAAATCGGTATATGATATAGATACAAGATAAACACAGCAAAGTGCAGTAGCTAGTCTATGTTTACAGTCAGTAATGTAATTCATTAATCCTCTATGGACCGAGAGGGGCCAGGATGGATCCGGGCGTGATGAAAATTTTAGTATCGTGATGATTGATCGAGTGTAATCGGCACTCTCGAGGCTTACTGGCTCGGCACACCTCCGTTATGCAGAGCTGGTTTGACTGACGGCTGGTTGTCTTTGCCCTTTTCCTTGGCCTTTCTGACAAACTCGCCAAAGTCAACTTGCTTGGGATCATACATCTTCATCCATGGGTGGTTGAGCAGTTTAGCGTAGGACGGTCGCAGATGTGGTTCCTTCTTGAGACAGTCGTTGACAAAGTCCTGTGCCTCGGAGGAAAACAGATCTTCGGGGAGGGTCGGTGGCTTGCCGTCGACGATGGCTCGGAGCTGCGAGAAGATGTTGCCGTAAGTCTCTGGAGGGTATGGGTACGAGCCCTTTGCGCTCTCTAGGATGCTGAGGCCGAGGGACCAGATGTCGCTGTGGACTGTGTATGTGATTGCGTCGTTGGGCGAGGCGGACTTGATTCGTTCTGGCGCCATGTAGCTCTGGCAGCCGATATTAGTTCGCGCAATCGAGGCCACCAGGTTTCCGCTGACGCCAAAGTCGCACAGCTTGACTTTGCCGCTCGTCGACACCAGGATGTTTGTAGGCTTCACATCTCGGTGAATAATGTTGTGTTCGTCCTTGAGCTGCTTCAGGCCTCGGACCACGGCTTCAGTGATGACGGCCAGGTACGGCTCGGCCACTCCGCCATCGTAAATCTTGTCGAGCGAGCCTCCGTCCATGTACTCCATGCACATGTAGACCGCGCCTTCTGCGAAGAAGGCACCGTAGAAGGACACGATGTAGGGCGAGGTGCATTTGTGGAGGACGTCGAGTTCCATAATGATTTGTGTGAACTTGGTCTCGTCGAGCTCCAGCCGGATCTCCTTCATGGCCATGACGACGTTAGAGGGTTTGTGCAACACCTTGGAGACAGTTCCGTAGTTTCCTCTGCCGAGCTCGCCGAGGACCTCAAACTCATCCAGCGACATGCGGACGCTGGTTCCGGAGCTGAAGTCGATGCCTTTGGAGTGTATAGATGCTTTGCCCAGGTTCAGCGAGCCGGTGTTGACATCAACGTATTTCTTGTACTGAGAGAATTGGCTCTCCTCCTCCTGGGGTAGAACCAAGGGCGAGTTGCCTGCGGAGAGCGCCATGGGGTTTCCGAGACTGGGCGGCTTCCGTCGCTGTGAAAGGGAGGTCTTTGGCTTGATTTGCACTGGATGCGCACCGTAGAGGGCGCCGCCCGGGCTGCCCACGATGCCGCCAGGCGAGCCGACGACATTCGGGCTGCCGACGACGTGCGTGATCTCTGTGAGCGGTGCGATGTTGGGCGAATTGGCGAACGAGAAGGGCCCGCCGGGTGTGGTATTGGCGGAGGAGCCCCGCGAAGACGGCGTAGGTGGCTGTGAGGGTGGGAAGGCGAGGCCTGGCGTGTAGCTGGACGGAGCAGAGCCAGGGAGGCCTGAGCTGGAGGAGTTGGAGCGTGATCGCGACTGGCGCGACTGCTGGAAGGCCTGGAGCCGGGCGTGAACGTTGGAGGGCAGCCCGCCGGCGGTACTGATGAAGGCCGCTGCCGACGGGACACGGTTCCTTGCGAGCTCCGCTGCCGCGGCGGACGGTGCATTTATTGTCAGGCCCTCCATCGACTTTTCCAGCGGCTTGTCAGCGGGCTTCTCTAGCGGCGGGTTAGACATGGCGGTGGCACTGTGTTAGGGTTCTATAGGTAGCGCTTACAGCCCTCAGGCTTTAGTGTAGATAGCTAGTGGTAGCGTTGTGGATGGCGAAGAGTTGCTAGTGAACCGTCAGATCGATGACGCGAAGTTGTTTTTGTGTGTGCGTCTGGACCTAGGTACCGCGCGGTGGGGGTGTGCGCAGGGCGCGAGCCCACCAGCCATCAAGTGGTAATACGAAGCCAGTATCTACTGCTGTGTGCTAGCGAGTTTACGGATGTCAGAGCGCTGGATATAAGCCTGGTAAGTTCTTAATGCCACGTGTCTAGAAAGCTTGCTTGCTGACGAAGCGCGGAAAGGCGGCGTGGGGGCAACGTAGTTATACAGTGTCGCTATGGGCGTACGCTAACAAGCATGTAACTGATTAGAGTGCTTGCCGAGAGCGACTATATTGCTGTGGCGTGTATTGTTATGCGGTGGAGATGACCTATACAGCCGAAAGAGCCGGTCACGAGTGGACGCACCGGGGAAATCGGGTCACCAGGTACGTACATACGAGAGATTAAGTCTGATACGAGCAGACGCGCGATACGATATTCATTAACGTGTTGGGACTATGAGATATTGTACAAGACGCTGTTGGAAATGCAAAGAGCCGTAGTACCCCTGCCGATGGTATGCAAATCCGTCTGCACGCTGTGATGCACTTCGGAAGATACAAATGCCGACCGCCACGACCGCCGAGGCAGTCCCGCTAAGTGTGTTTTGGGCTCGTTCCGCGTCGAATTGTTGAGGTTAATCTAGATCATGCAGATTTGGGTCGGCTGTTCGCCTGCGCGGGCCCTCGTTCTTGTGGACGGGATTCTGTCCTGGCACAGCGCTCATGCTGTAGGCCCGGCGACGTGCGCCGGTGGTTGGCGACAGCGGTTTAACGATGTTTTCCTGCATCGTGTCGGACCGTTTCAGTTTGTCTGAGGGCAGCGTGATGGCTCTGTCGACGGCGTAGGGCAGGCCACGATGTCGGCCTCGAATCATCATGGCGACAATGACGAGTTTGGAAATTGTGGAAAACTGAGCGGAGAACGAGGTATCCGTGTTTGGATAGCCCATACTCAGGCCCACGGTACCGTACGCAGACACAATTTCAAACAAAATGTCGAAAATGGAAAAGAAAGGCTGCGTGCCGTCCTTGACTTTGCCGCCTTCCGCGATGGTGATGATAAACAGGCCCAGAAATATGAACCACAGGTCGAACGAGAGCTGTCTTCGCAGATGGTTGGACACGTAGGAGACCTTGGCGTCGCTTTCCTGGTCGTTACTGGTGTAGATGCCCAAGGACTGTTCCTCGTAGACGTTGGTTCTTCTGATGGAAATGGCGATGGGGAGGACGGAGATGTACATCATAATCATATACGACACCTGGATGCCCGCGTGCAGGCCCTGGGGGTTGACGACCTGGAACCCGGCGGTTCGAGTAGAGAAAGCCTGGAACAGGCCGTCCACGATCCTGTACCCGACCGGAATGGCCTCCACCTCCGTATTGTTAATGTCCAAAACAATGAAAAATAACAGATCGAGACCGTTCAGAATCACGAGCACCGCAAACAGCCACCACGTCGCCGTCGAGGGGAACAGCAGCGTGAAGCAACGTCGAGGATGGTCTAGCAGGAAGCCAAGGGACTCGCGCATTCGGCCCTGCTCGGGAGCGCATTTGAAGGTAACCCAGATGATAAATCTCAGAAAACATGGGAAACCCGTGTTTCCAATGACAATGAAAAACGACATGACCAGCAGCGGGTACACCTGGGTAGTGTAAGACTGCATCGAGTCAGGTGTGAGCGTGAACCCGACGTCGTTGAATGCCGAGGCGCCTGTGAAGAAAGCCCACCATGTCGGATTCGTTCCGCACGAGCGCACGTAGGCGTTGCTGAATGTGTTGTAAATACCGTAGGGCAAGAGCATGATAGCTGCCAGCAGGTGCAGGCCCAGGTAGTAGCCGATTAGGATTTTGGCGAGTAGTTTCAGGGCCCTGTACTCGACGCCTCCGAGCTCGTCCTTTTGCTCGGGCGTAAGGTCTACGAAATTCGAGTTTCGGCCTATCGTAGGTTGCCAGGACAGGTAGGCTGAGCTCATTTTTCTTCTGAGGTCACTGCCGGTGAACAGGTTGTCGTCTCTGTGGTCCATCGACAGCGTCCTGGCGAATATCCCCCGCGTCGTTCGGAAGACATTAGTTCCCTGCGTCGTGTCCGTCTCGGGCCCGTTCTCCACAGCGCGGGGGGACTGAATGACGAGCGCAGGGCCATCGTTCACGTCCGACATGCGTCGGCTCCGCATCATGGCTAAGGACTTCATCACATCCTGCGGGGCCACGGCAGACGATCTCGGCGGCAACGGCAGGTCGCCGAACTTGATGTTGTGTGGTTCATCATTGACAGCGTCCTGCGAGCTGGAACCTGGTGAATGGCCCGGCGACTGGCCTGGCGACAGCGGTGAATGGTTGTCGCTTGAAGAATCGTTAACGATCGTCTTCTCACCCGTCTCCATGGTGAGCGTCTTTGGCTGCAGCTCGGCGTCCCTTTCCCTCTGCTCCATGGTGGCCGTCCGCCTCATCCTCGACTGCTGCTTGGAGCTCTCGTTGATACCCTGAAAGTGTTTTTCGAACCAGTAGAGCCGAAGAAACACCACAAACGAGTGGATGAAGATGGGCGTCGACCACATGGACGTCAGGTACAGCACGATCTGCTGGTACAGTCTGAGGGAATTAACGTTGACAGTGTTTAATCCCGCTTGCGTCGAAGCCCCAGCTGCGAAAAATAGCGCATCAATGTATGCAATGTTGTGGATGGGGAAGATGAGGATAGAGCAGAGGATAGTTGATCCAAGGATATAGATGTCTCCGTTAGTCGTCTCCTTATCTCATGGCAAAGCAGCGTAGAACTCAAAACAGCAGTGTAAATCGCAGACTAGCTCCACGTAGTGGAGTACTCACAGTGTATCGTAATGAAACTGGCCTTTTGCCTCTTCACCTTCCTAACAGCCCAGTTCAGGCCTTCTCGCCAGCCCATCATTTTGAAGACAAGCAGACAAAAATCAGTATATAACGATGCACGCCCACCGTTTTGGACTGCGCGCAACGGCCGCGCTCTAGAGCAAGAACAATAACAAATACACTAAATTATATGACCTGCAGTGATATATATGGCTAGTATTAATTCCAGTGCTATGACACCACAAAATGTCAGCCGACTTCACCCTCGGGGCTGAGTCGCGCAGCCAGCTTAGGCGATGCGCGTTGCGCCTTATTGTCTCTGGTATGGAACCATCAGAACCGCAACGATGAACGCACTCCGATGAGGTATATATCACGTAACTTGGGCTGCAGGCTGCTAATCTTGCGCAAACCCCGGATTACCGTTGTACTTGGCAACCACTGAAGGATAAGCCAGCCTAGACTAACGATACAGGCCAGCCCTACGCGCGCGCATTTATCTCGCCGACGCAGACACCTGAAAAGGGAAGAATCTAGAATGCTTACTACACTGTATACGCTGATCCCGTATGGCTGAGTGCCCTGCAGACAATGAAATTTAACGCGGTCACCCACCATGAAATTTGTAGTCACGTGAGAAATCTCCCAACTCATATCGCGCCACTACGATAAGCATCAGCTTGATCTTTGAACTGTTTTGTTGAGGTAAATTTGACGGTTATCTATCAGTTCATTGTCTGGAGTCGAACTAGGCTAGGCCATTCATCGGAACTGAGCTCTACAAGACTTGCTCTGAGCAACGACCGGAAAACGACTGATCTGGCCCATTTGATTTGAGATCAGTGACGCAGAGGTTGGACATAAGCTGGGATTTGATCCAAGGTCACCGCAATCAACGACCTTTAACCCCGTTAATCCTTCGGCTCGCTCGCTGTGAAAATGGCCGACCGAAAAACAATCAACAAATACTACCCGCCGGACTTTGATCCGTCAAAGCTGGAGAAACGACGCAACACCAAAACTTCTGCGGCCGCCAAGCTCCAAACAGTTCGTCTCATGTCCCCGTTCTCGATGCGATGCACAACCTGCGGAGAGTTTATCTACAAGGGAAAGAAGTTCAACGCCCGAAAACAGCCCACTGGAGAAGAATACCTCGGGATTAAGATTATCAGGTTTTACATTCGGTGTCCGAAATGCGCCGGGGAGATACGCTTCAAGACCGAGCCCAAAATTGGCGACTATGTCTGCGAGATAGGCGCCGTTCGTAACCACGAACCATGGCGAGAAAGGGTGCTAGAAGACGAGACCCTGGAGGAACGGCTTGTCCGATTGGAGAAGGAAGAAAAAGAACAGGAAGAGAAGGAAGAGCGTGAAAAACTGTACGGCCCGCTAGCCAAGCCAGACCAATCCGATGACCCTATCGCAAACCTAGAGGCTCGGGTGATGGAGTCCAAGCGGGAGATGGCCATTGAAGACGAACTAGACGAGCTGAGAGCAAGAAATGCGCGTATAGAGAGGTCAGCTGGAAGTCTGATAGACGCAGCAAGAGAGGAAATCGCAAAAGAGGAGACAATATACGATGAAGAAGACGAGATGGTGGCGAAACTGGCCTTCAAGAGGACATCCAACGGTGAGGTAGTTCGGCCTTCAGAAAGCGCGCCCAAGCCTGCCTTGCCTGTCATCAAGGTTTTGTCAAAACCTGTTATAAAAAAGCGGAATACCCTGGGGATCGTCAAGAAGAAGTTGGTTTAACGAAGGGTGAATTGATGAGCGTCAAAAACAAAAATCAAATTAAGGCGTATGTTACATCGTTAGTATTTAATCGTCACTTTCTAGATCTCGTCAAGATCGGGAATCTCCAGGTGGAAGAATGGAGTATCCGTGGCCACGATTGGCACGTACTCATTGTTAGCTGGGTCGAACCGTGAGGCGGTGTCTCGCTCCTCCTCGTCTCGGTATGTCTTTCTTGGTGCCGACAGCTCGTCGCCATAGAATCCGCCGAGGGCTGGGTTTCTGAGAGTGACCTCGACATAATTGTTTTCTGGCTGGGAGTCGCTGTTACCGCCGAATCCCTCAGAAATCAAGGCCCTTCGAACCCAGGCAGAAAGGATACCAACAAAGTGGTACTCGACCTGTCGGTTGGCGTACTTGTTCAATGTCTGTCTGATGTCGACCAGGTTCTGGATACCAGTCAGATCAGTGTGTGGAGAAGCAGAGAAGTCAAAGATGACAGCTCGCAGGACAGGTCGTGGGTCCACATTGTTGGGGTCGTAGACCTTGTGTCGTGGACCGTGGTCGTTCCATGGCCGGTCGCCGAGCTTGACGGTCTGAGCGGTGTCGATTCCTGGCCGAGTCTCAGTCTTGATCTGGTCAATGAGGATATCCGCTTGTCGAGAAGCATTGGGGTACGACCAGGACTCGTTTGGTCGGAAGACAAACACACCTGGTGGCGGTGGCTGGATGAGAATGTCTGGGTTGATATTCTTGTGGTTGAGTGGCACCCACTTGTACTTGACGGTTCGGTTCAGGCTAGAGACATTGTAGTTGATGTTTTCCTTGACGTCCTCCTGGGAAGAGCTGGATGGCACCTTGGCGGTGTCTGGCTTCTCGACCTTCTGGATGGTTGGGTTAGTCACCTGGACGTACTGGATTCGGCCCAGGAACTGGCCGGTTGGGAAAGCGATTCGCAGCAGCATGTAGACCATGGAGACACCGAAGGCGAAGTAGACGCCGGACTCGATGGTGAGGAAGACGGTGAAGATGACGGCGCCCAGGAAGATGACGCACTCGACTGGCGAGCACTTCCAGAACTTGAACGAGGTCTTGGGGTGCGCAATCAGGTCACCGACAGCGTGAATAATAACAGCAGACAGAGTAGCGTTTGGAATCCAGTAGAACGCCGAGGTCAGGGCGTAGATGGCAAGCAGAACAACGGCACCAGTGAAGATACCAGCCAGAGGAGTTCTGACCTCGCACTTAGCCTTGAGGGCAGATCGGGAGAAAGAGCCAGTAGCTGGGTAAGCGTTAAAGAAGGTTCCAATCAGGTTGGTGACACCAATGGCGACCAGCTCCTGATTGGGGTTAATCTTGTAGTCGTTGACTCGGCCAAAGGACTTGGAGATGGCAATGTGTTCCAGCAGCAGGATGACGACGGAGATTGGCAGTTCTGGAGCCAGGGCGTTGACAATTTCTCGGTCCCAGTGCTTAGCACCAACGTCCTGGAGGCCTCGTGGGACGGTCTTCAGAATCGAGATGGGGTAGCCTTTCTTGGCCGAGTGCGTGTGGCAGACTCCCCAAGAGATGAGGGTCGCAAAGATGATGACGAAGGCGTTTCGCAGCACTGAGGCAAAGAAGAAGGCCTTCTTGTACTTGGGGTATCGCTTGCCCAAGAAGTCAAACAGCCATCGCGAGAAGTACAGGATGAACAGCGGCACGAATCCAAAGGCCGCGTCCAGCGTCGAGTGCTTGATGTACTTGAAAGTATTGATGATCAAGTGGAAAGTGGCAGCTCGCGTGTTGAAGTAGGTGGAGATGCCGAGCAGACCGGGGACCTGGCCCCAGAGAATGTTCAGGGCAGAACCAGTCATGAAGCCGACGATAGCTGGAATCGGAATAAACTCGAGAATGAAGCCCAGTCGCAGCAGACCCAGGCCCAGGGCGATGGCGCCACAGAGCAGAGACAGGGTAGTGGCGATAAGGGCACCGTCGTTCTTCAAGTGAGGCAGCTTGTGGACAACAGAGGCAATCACCTTGGCCACCTGCAAAGACATGACGGCAACAGGCCCAATAGAAACATCCTTGGAGGTAGCGAAAAAACAGTAGATGAAAACACCGACAAAGGACGAGTACAAGCCGTACTGTGGAGCAAGAGAAGCGATTTTGGCATACGACATGCCCTGCGGCACCACAACGGCGCCAACGGTGATGCCTGCAACCAAATCGCCGTACAGCCAAGTCAGATTGTATCGGTAGATCCATTGCGCAATAGGAAACAGACTGACGACATAGTTTTTCACTCGGCCGACAAAATCTTTGGCAATGGTCTTCTCAGCCCATTCCTTAGAACTGGCCACCTGCTCGGTGTATTCAGGGACAACCACGTCGCTCATTAATTCTTATGATGACCGTTGATCTGAGATGAAGTAAGATTTAGCTAAATTATATATGTCTGAGTACTAAAACGGTTAGAACAATCTAGTGCTCGTATTGCCGAATATCACGTGACCCCAGAATCATGCAGAGAATGCGTACACCGATGACGTGACATCACACCGCTGCACGTTAGCCCCGGGTTAATAACCGGTAGTAGGGGTAACGGCCAAGAGGACTGCGAAACATAAGGTCCAGACTATAGCAAAGCTGCTTGCTAAATTTTCAACGGAGTAACTACGGGAAGCGCGGATCGGCTGGCCGTGGCGTGACGCCAGTGTTCACGCTGAATCCGCAGCTAAACCTAATAATGAGTTACTGCACTAGAGCGCCCGCATTGACTCACCGATACCGGAACCCACCTCCACTTTCTTTTCGCGCGCGCCCAATCAAATTTCTTCACTATGGTGACGACGGCATCACGACTTTTGGCAGCCTTTGTTCATCATGGGCAATTGAGGCAGCAGTTATCGTGGCGGGCGCCGCTACGGCCTGGATTCACCGGGGGTTATCGATTGTTTAACTCCAGTCGGCCCGTCTGGTCCAAATCCAATGTTAACGAGGAAATTCTCCAACTGGTCCCAAACAAAGGCAAGGTCACGGTGATTGAGCAGGGAGAGCTAAAGAAAGTTGATCTAAAACGCTTTCTACGGCAGGTCGACAGACACCACAAGGTTGTGGTGGTGAACTACAAGGCCCCCGCGGAAGAGTCAGAGGACCCCTCTGTCTTATGCAAGGTGATCCCTCTAAGCGATGAGCCTGCCGCCCCCCGCAAGGAGAAAGACAAGCCGAAAAAAGTGGTTGCGCAGAAGGAAAAGACCGTGCCGATCTCCTGGAATATCGGCAAGGCGGATTTCGACTCTCAGAAAAAAGCAGCCATAGAGTCTGTGCTCACGCGTGGCCACAAGGCGATCATTCAATTGGAGAGCAAAACGCGGTCACGCGACAAGACCATCTCGGATCTGGAGCTTGAAAAGAGAAAGATGCTCGTCGAGAAGTGCCAGCAGGTGTGCGAGCAGTTCGGCGTCCCATACAAGAAACCAGTGGGGAATATCAAAGGTCAAATGACCCTATATTATGTGGCCAACTAGCCGCCTGCGGTCCAATTTAGACATTTGCATCAACCTTAAGCACTGCTCTGTGTTTCACTGTCTATCTCAGCCCTACGCGGCTGGCTCACATATCACACGGCTGGTGACAAATGCTGTAACCCGCCGTGCCATCCTGTGCATGTCAGTAACGTTATGTTATGTACTCTAGACAAACCGTCGCCTTGCGGCGACAGCCAGAAAATAATGCATGTATAAACGTTACCCGCCCCGACAGAAAAAGAAACACCCTCAGTTCTAACAACGTTATGCATGTGATTGGCTTGCACGTACGCAACGGTCGGTAACCTGGTTATAACAACTGCAGCGGCCTATAACCGACACGCTGCCATTAATTGGCATGCACGGGCGACCGCTGACAAATCTCGTTAACGCTGCTGCACCGCATGCTGATGCATAAGGCAAAAATAAACCGTCTCTCCAAGCAACCGGTCAGTCGTTGCCCGAGTCAGACCGGGTCGCAGCCGATCCACCGGGCAAGAATCGGGTATAGCCGGATTTCGTTCCTTGGAGATCTCTCTGGCCCGTCTAGTTAAGACTATTCTATCGGTCTTGACGGGGTGATTTCGCGAGAATGCAGATGCTGCAAAAAAATATTGTCAGCCTTGCCTTCCCATCTGCGATTGGCTACGGGCGTCCGCTATCGCTATCGGCGCTGCACTGGTCCGAAAACGGAAACTTCTGAACTCACGTGAGCGTTGTATCAACTTCTAAATCATCCTCTTTAGCCTGATTCTTCACGCGAATTTTTCGTGCTATACATCTATCGCCACCCTCCCCAGAATGGCGCGATTTGGTCTCCACTCAGACATGCAGGCGCCCCCTTTTGCTCACAGCAGGTCGGCGCCAACAGCGGCTAATTGGATTTAAAGTTTGGCATGCATTAATATTATTTATGTCACGTGATTAGTAAATGTTGGCGGTCCGCGGATAAGCAGTGTCCGACGGAATTAAGGAATGGGAGGTGGTCGGTGAAAGAGGGAAGGACATGCATGAGCTAGCGCTGTGACTGCGCTTAGATCTTGTACAGGGCAACGGCACCCTGGAGTTCGTTGTAGTGTGGCATACCGACGGCCAGAACCTTGGCGTTGTTGTAGTCAACAACCTCAAGAGCAGCACCGAAGCCGTTGGAGTATGGAGACGGACCCTCGCTGATGAACTCGGAAACGTCACTGTTGCCTCCATCGACGGTGGCCGTCCAGACGGCACCCTTTCGGTCCTTGGCGTGAGGAGAGGCAATGTACAGAGTGTTGCCGCTGATAGTTCCGTATCGTCCGAATCGCCCGAAAGTCTCCTTCTTGAGGGTAGACAGGGTCAGCTTCTTTCGCCGGTCAGCGCCCTTGCCGCCATCCTGGATCTGGAAGACGTAGGCGGCACCGCACTGTGGACATGGCACGTTCAATGGCAGTTTGACATCCTCGGTGCTGGAACCAACGGCAAAGTATCCGTCAAAGGTAGAGTCTTTGGTGGTGAGGAAAGAATTACCGAAGTCGCTGTATTTGGAGGTATCGTCACCGTTGACAGAGAAGGAATAGCTGTAGCCAGCGTTGCCCTTGTATCCGTACACCTTTCCTCGGGCACCAATCAGGAGGTAAGTGTCGGAGCCCTTGATGACGGAGGCCAGGGTGTTACCGAACCAGCTGTAGCCGGAGGAGTTGACATCTGGGATGTTCAGGGTGGTGTCGACAACATCCTCGAGGTTCACAGTGGTGAGGGTGTGGGAAGCCTGAGCCTGTCGGACCAGCTGCTCGAGCTTCTTGCCGTTGATGATGAAGACCTGGCCCTGGTGAGCGACGCCGTTGACGTCTGCCTTTGGAGCACCGATAACCAGATCCTGCTTGCCGTCGCCGTTAGTGTCAGCAGCCAGCAAAGCCTCACCAAGCAACTTCAGACCACCATCGCCGTATCGGGTGGCAGCGGACGCCCAGTTGATTTGGACGAGGTTGGTGCCCTCCTGGTACAGGTCAATTCGAGACACACCTGGTCGGGAAGCGACCAGAACGTCGCTGCCGAGGATGCTGATGGTGGCCAGCTTGTCGCCAAATCGCTCGTTGAACATGTAGACAGAGCCCTGAAGGTCCTGGTTTGGCTGCAGGACATTGGACGAGGTCTGGGAGCCGAAAGCATCGTCGATCTTCATGACGTTGACGGATCCTCGTGGGGTGGTGTTGGAGCTGTCGAACTGCTGGAATGGGGACGAGAAGACAAGACACTGCTGGCCGTTAGAGAACTTTCCGGAGGTGATGGCGGAGCCGTAGAGACCCTGGTTCAGGTTGGACTTGAGGATCGTTGGGGATGGGCCGGATCGCTTCTCGACTTCCTTATCCTCTGGTCGGTTGTTTGGGTCCTTGGGGTTAGCCGCAGAGTACTGAGAATAGAGAGCCTCGTGGAAGTCGTGCAGGTCGTGCTCATCGCCCTCTGGAATACAGGATCGCTTGGTGTTGTGTGGTCTATGGCCATCGAAAATCTGGCAGAAGTTCCAAGCGTCAGTATCGGTGGTGCCGGCAAACCAGGCGTTCATGGTCTCCATACAGTGTCGGTTCGCCATCGTCATTTCGACAGTTCCACCCATGTAGTAGTCCTCCAGCTGGTCAAACACGAGCGGGGAGTCGTTGGCATAGTACAGGTAGGCTGCCTGGGCGGCGACCAGTTCACCGGTGAGGGCGGCTTTGCCTCGCAGCATGCACAACTCCAAGTCGGCCGTAGACACGTTATACTTCATTCGCTTGAGGGTCTCAATAATGTCGTCCTTGGGGTAGTTCCAGTCCTTGGAGAGCCAGTCCATGCTCAGGCCAGACTCCTGCATCAGTCTGATCATCATGAAGTCACCACCAACGTCCAGGTGGCTGTGGGCGGTTGGGTTGTCTCCGCCAAACTCGGCAGCGGTGGACATGGCTAGAAGCCCCTGCTGGACACCAAGCGAGTGCCAGGAGACGTCGGCGACCTGGTGCGACATGACACCGTAGAGGAAGGCCTTGAATTGCTGGCCCTGGGTGTAGAGATCGTCTCGCTTGAGGACACGATCGAGCAGACTTCGCTTAGACGGTTTGGCAGAGCCGTACTTCTCGTGCCAGTAGTCAATAGCGGTCTTGAGGAATGGTGGCCAGTGGGCGGACTCGGCGGCGTCTCCCTGGTTCTGGCAGCCGTAAAAAGCGTCTGGGAAGAAAGCGCCGGCGTGTCGCCAGGAGTCCAGCGAGCCTTGTGCGACATCAGAGGGCGCCCACTTGTTGATTCGCTCAGACAGGAGCAGATGAACAGTGACACCGCAAGCGCTGGCGTAGTTGGCCAGCGCAATTGCACTCAGAAGTTGTAGCTTCATCTATCGGCGAGTCTATATCAAGCGAAGCGAGATAGCAGAATTGATAGTGATCTAGCGAGTTAGATGCCGATGCTAGGGCATGGATGGGTATTGGCTTAAATACCGCGACGAGAAACGGAGGCACGATTTAGCGAGGTGCGGCGGATCGACCCATCACTTCCATATCCGGTGCATGCACACATGCTCCCAATCTGCAGGTACTGACACAGAAACGGCTTTTAATGAAGGCGCGCATTGTTTCATCACTCACACCACTTCACGGTGACATGCTGAATTCGCCACCAAGCTAGTTCTATGTCTACAACCCACACACTACGCCAAAGAGACCGCCAGATTTCGTGCGCATGCCAGCCTATAACGCCAAGCCTTTCGGCCGGCGGAGAAGCGCCGTCCATGTGGGGTTGCGGCTAGAGAAACTCTTGCCGAAACCTGTTCCGAAACGCAGCCGGCAGCACGTTCCGGGCCACGTTTCGGTTGCCCCAACACCAGGCAGAAGCAGGCTGCTCCAGCCGCAGAGGAAATTCGACTGCATTGAAGATGCCATCGATCACGTTCTCGCTACCGCGTGGACCGATATACCGATTAAGGGAATCGGAAAGGATGTGCCCGGTCAGGTGCATGCCTTTCGCAAATCGCTGCCTCCAGTAGTCATGGCCAACCATGTCCTAGCCCTCTACGCCAATGCCACCCAGCTGGAACGCACAGTCCGCTTGGCAATAGGGAAAAAACAGCTAAGGAAGCTCCTGGTGAACCTGACGGACGGCGGGGAGCTTTTGGTGAAAGCTGGCGACTACAACGCCTTGGTTGAGGCGAATTTGGCGCTCGAAGATGCCACAGCTTTCAAGGAGATTTTGAACGACCTGCCGGACGCTGTCTCGTTTACCCTGGAAGATCTACAGAAGTATAATTTAGGGCCTGGAGCGCTGCTGCAGGCCGGGTTTCTAACGCTACATGCCGGCCGTAGCAACGTATTCAACGTTTCCTTGCCGAACTTGGGCTCTTACCTCAAGCTCGTCGCGGCCTGTCGCAAATGGGTCGTGAAAGCCCTTGAAAAAGTGGACTGCAAGCAGATGGTGCAGTCACAGCTTGAGGAAAAGTGGACCGCACACAAACTGTGGTGGAAACAGCATAGAGGGGCCCGCTTGGAATGGGTCCTGTCAGACTGTAACGGGGGTGGGTGGTGCGAGCCATTCTCTACCCCCGTCGGCGTGGGGTGGAGACTCACCGGAAAGGCACTGTAGTTGCCGAACTTTGCCAGGGTACCTAGTCGGAAATCGGCTAGGCAAGTACCGATATGCATCTAGCCTGTCTGGTCGCTGCCGTTCACGGCGAAAGCTTGTCGTCTTGGCGTCCCAACAGCCACCTCTACGTCCTGGGGCCTGAGACCACAGATTGTTGTACTTCTAGTGTACTAGTTTGATGTGTATATTAGCTAAACGTTATCTGCAACAATCTTATCGATCTTAATCATTACCTTTTTGGGTCGCGATGCTTAATTAATACCGCGCGAATTCGCAAACGGCAACTTTCGGTAGAAGCGGAGCACGTGGGACATCTTTGAACGTGATTGTGCCAAGCGGCTGTGGGGGTCCGGATGGAAGTCGGATTAGTGTTCCGTGCATGCATCAGCAGCGAGATGCGAGCCGGCTACCCTGAGACGCTTAATCATGCTGTAACAAGTTATCAGCATGTACTTTGATAGAGTTTCGCCACTCAAATGCCTATAGGAACTTTCTCTAGCTTCATTCCGCGCGGTAGGAATCCACTTTTCAAGGCAGCATCTATTCCATTCTATGATTCACGCGACAGTCTTCGCTTTGGCCTAGCTGCCGCTGCAGGAGGGGCGCTCAGAGTTATACGCACGCTCTTGAGGATGGCGCCGGCGCAGTCACATTGGAGGTTGTTCATACGGATCTCGGTTCACTGTCTCGAGCTATAAACGGGCAGCCGTACGTGTGATCACCTGTTGGAGGACAGCAATGAGGTATGCGACAAACTTATTAGAGCAGGATTCTTTATATATATATTCGAGGATAGAGGGGCGGCTGGGCATTGACAGGTACGTTGCACTTGCATGGTACGTTGAGCAGATGATGCCTGCATTGCTCACCTTACCACTTGCCTGAACTTGCTTGAACTTGGCGAGCCTTCTTAGCGTTGTCTTTGGATAACTCTATCCATTAAATTCTGGGAAGCTCTGAGAATATTTGGGAGGCAGCAGGACGTCTTTTTGTATATATAGTATCAATGTTGATCGATTTGCGATCAGTTGGGTCATCTTCAATGCCAATTCTCACGTCTTTGCACGTACGATAGATGCATGTCTAACTTATAATCTGCTGAAAATTCAAACAAACGCTGACCCTGAAGGTCTCAAAATCATCACGTGATCTTTAATCCCATCACGTGATCCACTCGCATGAATCTTTCCATCTCGACCACAACATGGCGTGAGTAGCGAGATTACAACGCCCGTCTAACATAGTGATCTTCAAGGACGACCGAGGAGTGAGCTTACGGATCTAGAGCTCGCGCGTCTAGAGGAGTACGAGTTCAATCACGGTCCGCTGAGCGTTTTGCAGAGCGCAGTGCAGAACCACTCGCAGGTGCTGATTTCGTGTCGAAACAACAAGAAACTGCTGGCGCGAGTGAAGGCTTTTGACAGGCATTCGAATATGGTGCTGGAGAATGTCAAGGAGGTGAGTACTGGAGAGAGCCATGAGTACTGGACAGAGCACCTCATGGGGTTCGTGTGGCCGGGCTAATATAGATGTGGACAGAAACCCCCCGGAACGCCAAAGGCAAAAAAGGCAAACCTGTCAACAAGGACCGCTTCATCAGCAAAATGTTCCTGCGGGGCGACTCGGTCATCCTGGTGCTGAAAGGCACCGCCTAATTTATACACTATGTACACTAACGAACTCGCTTCATTTGCTGTTTTCTCTGTCTCTTGGCCTCCTTCTCTCGCTCCTTCTGCTCGAGTTTCTGCTGCTCGGCTGGGCTGAGCCGGGCAATGGCCTTCTGAGTCTCTCGCTTCTCCTCGGCCTTCTTGAGGGCAATCTTCTCGGCCTTGATCTCGTCCAGGGCCTTCTGCACCTTTCGCACCTCAGCTTCTCGGGTGGCTCGCACCTTCTTGGCGATCTCCTGTCGCCAGGCACCCTTGGCGACGAGGGCATCGACCAGGTTGATAGCGGCGTTGACAATTCGGGCCGAGACAGCCTCCTGGTTAGCGTTCTTTGGGAAGCTCAGCGACAGGACGACCCGTGGCTTGGGCTCGCACTCCTCAATGGATCGCGGTCGCTCAGCTGGCTGGTCGGTGACGACCAGGTAGTGAAGAACAGCGTCAGAGTCCTGAACGGCCTCAGAGAGCTCGTTGGAGAAGAGAGCCTCGGTGATCTCGTTGTTCTCGGTCATAAAGGTCAGGTAGTTTGGCAGCTTGTCCGAGTCGACAGTTCGAGTCAGAGACAAGTAGTACTTGTCGTCCCGAGCGGACTGCATGTGAGCCTTGTTGACAATACCAAAGATGGCAGAATCGATGGTCGCGTCCCGGCCAGGGGTAATCACAATGTCAATCTGGTCCTTAGGGTCGTACACGCCAACGAAGAAGGCCATCAGGTACTCGGCGGCCAGCGCGAAAGGGTTCTGTCGTCGCTTGACCTCGAACCGGGCAACCAGGCCGCCGACGTTCTGTCGGCCAGTGGCATAGGTAGCGAAGTTGTTGGCGCCGTCTGCCACCACCAAGTCCTGGTCACCACCAAGCTTGGTACCAACCTGGTGGAATTGACTGGAGAGAACCTCCTGGTGGGTCTTGATCCAGCCGTCGACCTTCTTTCGGTTGACGCCGACACCAAAGTAGTGGAGAGCGACGTAAATCGCAATCGTCAGGACAACGAGCCCCTCCTTTCGCCAGTCGTAGGCCAGAACTCGGTCCTTGAACGGAAGCTCGTGGAATGGAATCTGTCGCTCAATGATGGGCGTCTGCATGTCCTCGGCGTAAGCGACCGCCAGCAGCAGGCACGCGGCCAGTTGTTGGAGCATTATATCTTAAACAATGAGTTTAGCCGTGAGAGGGGTCGGGGAACGTCTTGGAATTTCAACGACGCTACCCTAACCTCTCTCCCAGCACGTCAGAACATTAACGGCGGAGACCTAACCCTGAAAATTAAATCTCTCGAGTAAATGTACCTGAGGAGGGCATGGGCTCGGAGTCTTGAGAGGAGTCGGATACAATGCGTGCGAGGATTCAGGTCTAGCGGGTTGAGGTTAGCCCAGGTTGCTGAGAATCTCAAAGCGCCGCAAGAGCTTCAAAAGCGGATAGAAGCGATTCCGATTGATCGGTACCGGAACTTTTCAATTGTGGCTCACGTTGATCATGGAAAATCCACGCTCAGCGACCGGCTGCTAGAGCTGACAGGGGTTATTGAGAAGGGCGGCAACAAGCAAGTGTTGGACAAGCTAGATGTGGAGCGAGAGCGAGGAATCACCGTCAAGGCCCAGACCTGCACAATGCTCTACAACCACGAGGGAAACGACTATTTATTGCATCTGGTTGATACTCCTGGTCACGTGGATTTCAGGCAAGAGGTTTCGCGGTCGTACGCCTCGTGCGGTGGAGCGTTGCTTCTGATTGACTGTAGTCAAGGTGTTCAGGCGCAGACGGTCGCGAACTTTTACCTGGCGTACAGTCTGGGGCTGGAGATGGTCCCCATCATCAACAAGATTGATCTGCCCCATGCTGATGTTCCGAAAGCGCTGGAACAGATTGAGAACATGTTTGAACTCGACAAGGAGAAGGCCATTGAGATTAGCGCCAAGACGGGCGTGAACGTCGAGCAGATTCTGCCCTCCATCGTCGAGAACATTCCTGCCCCGACTGGTGATCTGACAAAGCCACTGCGGTCGCTGCTGGTGGACTCGTGGTTTGACAATTACCTGGGGGTGGTGCTGCTTGTGTACATTGTTGACGGTACGCTGAAGAAGGGCCAGAAAATCATGTCTGCGCACACACGGCTAAAGTACGAGGTCAAGGACGTGGGTATCATGTACCCAGACAAGTTGTCGTGCGACGTGCTGCGGGCTGGCCAGGTCGGATACCTTGTTCTGGGTATGAAGAAGAGCAGCGACGCTCACATCGGCGACACGCTGTTCAATGTCGGCCAAGACGTTGAGCCACTGCCCGGTTTTGAGGAAGTCAAGCCCACTGTTTTCGTGGGCGCCTTCCCAGCTGAGGGTGCCAATTTTGACAGTCTCCAGGAGAGCATTGAACAGCTGACTCTCAACGACCGAAGCGTCACCATTCAGAAGGAGACATCTAACGCTCTGGGCCAGGGCTGGCGATTGGGTTTTCTGGGCACGCTTCACGCCTCTGTTTTCCGAGAACGACTAGAAAAAGAGCACGGGGAGTCGCTCATCATCACTGCCCCGACTGTGCCTTACAAGGTCATTTGGACTGACGGCCGAGAGGAAATTGTCACGAACCCAGACTCGTTTCCATGCACAGCCACCTCAAGAAGCAACGTCGTGGCGCTTCAGGAGCCTTTCGTCATGGCCATCATGACTATGCCGCAGGATTACATGGGAGCCGTGATGCGACTGTGCGAGGCAAACAGAGGCGAGCAGGTCGAGGTCACGTATCTCTCCACCGGCCAGGCTCTACTGAAATATCGTCTGCCTCTTGCTCATTTGGTTGACGACTTCTTTGGAAAATTGAAATCGTCTACCAAAGGTTACGCCTCGCTGGACTATGAAGACGCCGGCTACTCAACGTCGAAAATTGTCAAGCTCGAGCTCCTCGTTAACGGCAAAGGCGTCGACGCTCTGGCGCAGGTCATGCACATCAGCCAGGTCGACATCCGTGGCAGAGAATGGGTAAAGAAGTTCAAAGAGTACCTGCGGTACCAGCTGTACGAGGTTATCATTCAGGCTCGGGCAGGAAACAAAATCGTTGCCCGAGAGACAATTAAAGCCAAGCGAAAAGATGTCCTGGCGAAACTGCATGCTTCGGACATTACGCGAAGACAAAAACTGCTGAGGCGACAGAAAGAGGGTAAGAAGGAGATGAGGGCCATTGGTAACGTCAGAATTCCCCAAGAGGCGTACCAGGGTTTCTTGTCCAAGCCTAACTAGCATCTTTATGAATAACTACTGTACATAAAATTAACGACTGTCGAGACTATCGCTGCAAGGATCTACGCCGGAATTTGGGGATGACGCAACACCCACGCTGTTGTAATTACCCGGCTTTCGAACTATATAAAAGCCTGGGAATCCTCCTGTTTCCTCGCCACGGGTTAGCCCCGTGGCGTCGAAGCAATTTGGAAAACAAGTTAGGGTTGAATATATAGCTAATCGATCTTTTTGCTTATATTTCGCATAACTGTGATAGTTTTTCAGCGGAATTTGCACCCGGCCATAAACTCGTGGTGCATACAAGGGGAAATGACATGAATTAGTAGAAGCTTATGTGGTATTGCTCTGAGTAGTGCCCCTCAGTCTTCTGTTCGCCATCAGTGAGCGCTTTGCACTGATCAGTTCTTGGTCTTCTTGGTCGGAGTACCCTCAGTCTGGTTCATCTGGTTGTGGACAGCGTTTTGAACCAACTCTCTCAATGCCTCTTCTGGGTTCTCTCCGTGGATAATCTGCTCTATCCTCGCCCTCTGCTCGCTGTCCATCTCCTCCATCTGGTCCTCATAAGAATACCTCACATTCATATTGTCGACGTTTCCGTTCTGCGTTTCCAATGCAGGCAGACCGGCGACAGTCCTTAGGTATGCAATAATGGCTGTGTACTCCTCGTCTTCATTGTCCTCCTCCATCTTCATTAGCGGCGTCTGGCCCTCGCCATTCTTTGCGTTGTAGTCAGCTTTGTATTTCTCAATGAGTTCCTTAGCAGTGTTGACGTCTTCAACGACATGCAATGGAGTGTCGCCATCTCCATCTTGAATGTTGACATCACCACCTCTCTCGACGAGGAAAGCTAGTAGATCCAGGTGGCCGTAAGAGGCAGCAGCGTGCATCGGTGTGTACCCATTCGCGTCCTTGTCGTTTGCAGTCTGGCCAGCTGCCAGGTAGGTTTCAACCTGCGCACGGTTGTTGTCAGAGGCGGCTATCCAAATGTTCATCTTCACAATTCTCACGAGCAAGACGAGTGAAGTACCGTAGGTCTGATCAGGTAAATGAAAATTTCGAGCCGCACGTCCAACCTTCACAACCACATAGACTCGCCTGCCAACAAAATTCAGGACACACAGGTAAACACACGACATGTCAGATAAAGCTGAATCCGCTCCGGCTCCGGCGGCCCCGGCGGCCCTGCCCGCCGCCGCCGCCACAACCGACCCGGCCGAGCTGAGCTCCTTCAAATGGTTCCTGCGGTCTATCGGCTACAAAACGGGAGCCACCTCAGACCCGACCTACATCGAAGACGCCAAACGACGGAAAAAGGAAGAAGACTGCCAAAGGTGCGAGGAGTACAAGCGATGGGCTTTCACCACCAGTCCCTCTGTTCGGTTTATGGTTGACCACATCCAGCGAGCAGGTGGTAACATTAACAACAACACAGTCATTTGCGACCACTGCGATGAGACCAAGGCTGGCGGCTTCAACCCAGACCTGGGAATTCTGTTGTGTCAAAACTACCTACCAGACAAGCTACGCTTCGAAGACACGTTAACTCATGAATTAGTACACGCCTACGACCACTGCAAGTTCAATGTGGACTGGATGAACCTGCGACACCATGCCTGCGCAGAAATTCGAGCCAGCTCGCTTTCCGGAGAGTGCCGGGCCATGAACGAAATTGTCCGAAAGCACTTTATGCATTTCTCCAAGGGCCACCAGGAGTGCGTCAAGCGAAGGGCGTTCTTGTCGGTGCGGGAGAACCCGAACTGTAAGGACGACAACCAGGCAAGGAAAGTTATTGACGAGGTGTTTGAGTCCTGTTTTGCAGACACGCGGCCGTTTGACGAAATCTATCGATAAACTAGAATGTCAGATATAGGGAGCACATCAGCGAGGGGCCGCTGATCATGCCAATCCAGAAGAGCACGTTGCCCATGACGTCGCGGTGTCTAGTTAGCTCCACTCTCATCCGCATGGGAATGTAAATACTCACTTTAGAAATTTTGTTCTGCTTAGCGCCATCAGGGGAAGCTGTAGCATCTGGGTGATGAGAAGATATCCCCGAAGTTTCTTGAAGATCACCAGCATCACCATCTCGTGAACGCACGAGGAGAAGAAGAACGTGAGGACTATGTTAGTATTGAGCATATTTGGGCGCTCGTCCCATTGTAATAGTTTGGTGGCCTGCTTTGATGTGCTCCCTCTGTTATACTCACACGTCGCCGTAAACTTGGAAACATGAAAAGCCGACATGGACGAATGGTAAACATGTCTCAGCAAAAATCTGTAAACTGGAGTGTTCCAGTCCTTTGCAAACTGATCCCAGGTAATGCAGTTCCACCACTCGCCGTAGAACTGTCTGTCACCAAAGTAGGTCAGCTCGGCGATGCAGTTCAGGATAGCGTCCCAAATGAGGTAAAATACCAGTAGCAGCATCAGAACGAACGGGCCAATGAGGTCCAGCAGAATGAAGGGATACTCTGCGAGCTTGGTGTTGAGAGGCAGCTCTTTCAACCTCATAGCCTCAACCACCACAGGGTACATGTACTCCTCTGCGGTGACAATCATGACAAAGTAAACGCCAAAGATGGCTGCAATCTTCTTGGCCACATAGCCCCATCGAATTTTCTCTGTTCGAGGGTACTCCATTTGATAGACCAGCGTGGGAAACATGGTGAACAGAAAGTAATTGGACACAGCGAGGTTCTCGGGATAGCGCAGTTTGGAGGACTGAATGTCCATCTCCTGTTTGTGGAAGTCAATCATGTTGATGAGCTCCTGCTTCTTTTCTGGGGTATCGGCCGTGGCCAGCTCCTTCTGGAATCGTTTCATGTCCTGAGTCGACCTCCAGAAATAACCGTTGTAAAATGAATATGAGTGCATCTTCATTATGAGTACCAGAGAATGCAACAGAAGAAAGACATTGCCAACCCATGGAAAGTCCATTGCATCCGACAGCCAGATGAAGAAGAACAGGTACAGCGTCTGGTAGGTATTTTGTAGCAGCCAGCCGGTCCTATCCCAATTAATGTAGCCCGCATGCACGGCCCACTGTAGCCCAACAACGAAGTATGTCGCCAGGTACATAATCAAGTCCGTGATTGCAATTTTGAACAGGTCCTTGTATAGAATGTTAATGATGTGATTTCCCAGGAAAGTTGACTTGTTGTGGTAGTTTGTGATGAAGGTTTTGACGGTGACGAACAGCATCAGCAGCCAAAAGACCGTGTAGAATCCAAAGAAGGTACTTTTCCGGCTGGACTTTTGGTCCAGAATTGACTCCATCTGGACGGTGCTGACATTCTTGAACCTATATCTTCGTCCCTTCTTCTTCTCAAACTCCTTATCCTCGCGCTCGGGGGTGACCGACCCACTCTCTGTGTAGAAGTTGTCTTTCTTGAGGATTGTCCTGCTGTCAGCCCGCTCGAGAGGAGTGGATTCCAGTTGTCGCTGGATCTCCTTGATCTCCTTCTTGAGGTCCCCGGGGATGTGTCTTTGGCGGATCATTGTATCGGAGCTCATAGGGTGCTAGAGTGTTGCGAAGAACTTGTGGTGAGAACAGCCGCTAAGAGATGTCGTCTAGCCTGCCCCGATCCAATCACGATCCAGATAATTCGATCCAGCCACTTGCGGCAATCGCTTTACAATCGCTTGGAGATAGGTTTCACGCCCGAGCAAGTTCGAGAATCTGTGCCTGACGCCTTGATCTGTGTTGTCACTTTGGCGCTGCTGAAACGGGCTGCTGGAACGGTTCGCGAACGGTGAAGAAGAAGGTGAAACTGTCGGGTCGTAGCAACCAACCGGGCGAAACGGGACCTTTTAAATCACAGGTTCACGGATCCACCGGCCTTCAATTGACGTAACACGGCGTCAGATCACCGGAGATAGATGCCGAATCCGGGTGTAGCGGTTGGCGGAAGTGGTAGTGGCAGCGGTTAGCGACAAGTGTTTGTAGTGTTCCGCGGTTAGCGGTTAGCGATTACTAGTGTTTCGCGGTTGATGAGATAGGTTAGAAAGACAACGGATGCCCAGAGACTAATGTGAACCAACCCGAGACTCGTGATTGAGAATCGGAATCGCCGGGAGGGCGCGCAGCCTTCGACAACGATGGAAGGCGCAGAAGACAGCTACAGTCAGGTGCTCCTCCTATGGGGCGTGGTGCTACTGAGCGTTGTTCTACTGGCGTATGGTTTCCGCCGCTTTTGGGGTAAGTTAGGTGTTGTGAGTGTCGCTAACAAGCACCGTTCGTGAACCCATACCTGAACAGGTACACAGGCTACTCCTTCCTACAGGACCGCGAAGAAGGCTTCTCAAGCAACACGTTCGATCTCGCGGGTAACATCGAGAGCGGCGACAGTAGACAGGGGCTGGACCAGAGGGCAAAGAAGGAAATTAAGCGGATAATGAGGGAACAAGGCGTGGCGTTCGATGAGGCCAGGGCGATTTACACCAGAAAGAGGATGCAGCTCTTCGACATTGGTCCAGATGGACGGCCGAATGATCCGAAGGCTATTTTTTTCTCCTAGCCAGCATAGGCCGAGCGTGGCGAGGCGTGCACACATGACCGCCATAGCCATCGTTGCCACCATCACCATCACCACCACCATCAACAATTAATCCGCCAGCTAGCAGGCTAGCATTCGATTCACATTCTATAATTATTTATTCCATTTATTCCGTAGCTAGACAGCTGGCATACATGTCTCAGAGATAAGCGACAAAGGCCGCGGGCGTGGTGTTAGAGATCGTCAGCCTACTGTATTTGCTATGTATTATGTAGACTCGCCCAGCCGCGGCCAGACTCTTTTGATGGTATTACGGAATGTACTGTGACTTGTGAGTGGGCGACTGAGCTAGAGCCTCGCTTAGCCCGGGCTCACACGGGCTCGCTCAGGCTGGGGTTAAAGAGACATCTGCTTCTTCTGCTGCTCCCGGGCCCACTTAGCGGTGTCCTTGGTGCTCTGGGTGAAGCTTCGATCTCGGGCCTTTCGAATAATTTCAGAAACCCAGGCCTCGTGGTAGACGGCCTTGAGCTGGCCGCCTGGGTATATAGAAGCAACGTCACCCAACAGACCAACAATCGACCTGATAATGTTTTCGGCCTTGACCATCTCGTTGTCGGTGACAATCAGTCTCAGGAACTCAAAGATGCTTGGGATGTAAGTAGACAGATCGTTAGCATTGTCTCGCAGGCCGGCAACGATGCCAACGTAGGCATCGACAATGGCCTCTCGCAAGCTATCCACGTAGTCCAGGAATTCCAGTGTGGCTTCGCTGTCGGCTCGCAGCGTTGAGGCCTCGGCCAGAACAGGCATCACAGTCTGCAGGTACTGCACAAACAGACCGCCGATAGAGGAGGCAATGTCACCGATGCAAGAAAGAATCATAGGCTTGATCTCCCGTGGAACATCGTTCTTGCGCAGGTTCTCCATGAAGATTGGCATGATGGTGTTTGTGTATTCGACAGCCTCCTGGCCCAGGGCGTGGGAAATGTCGGCCACCAGGCCAATGGCGGTGTTGCAAATCTGGTACTCAGACTCTCGCAGAGCGCCAACCAAAAATGGCATGAAGGCACCCATGAAGACCTTGAAGTGGCCGTTCACAGCTCCAGCGACAGCGCCGATGGCGATGAAAATGTCCTCCTCAATCATTGAGTTGGGCAGCTTGTTGGTTAGCAGCTGCAGGAACAGGGTCATTACCTGGTCGGCACCAGACATGACTCGCTCGTCGACTCGTCGGATAATGTTAGTGAGCAGGCCCAGCAGGTTGATCTGCAGCTCCTCCAGGTTCTGTCGGTCGTCCGTGCCGACGATCTGGTTCTGCATGGTGAGAGTCTGGGACAGTCGGCTCAGAACCTCGCCAGACAAGCCCTCCACCATTGGGAGCATGTCCTGGGCGCTGAAGATGACCAGAGTAGACAGAGCCTCGTAGGCGGAGGTTCGGCAGGAAGACTCGTTGTCGGATCGCGAGGCGGTCTGCAGCAGGGCTGGGACCAGAGCACCGTAGTACCGCGACATTGGCGAGGTTTCCATCTGCGGTCCGCTCTGGGCGAGCTGTTCAGTTAGGTTCATGATGGTCCAGCAGCAATTGGTGGAAACCTTGGGGTGGTCGGTCAGACCCTGTAGTAATGCGTTAATGATTCCTGGAATGTGGGCGTCGACGTCAATACCGTCAATCACAAGATCGGCCATTCGGCCAATGCACCAAGCAACTGTGTCCTTGACCTGCAGCGACTGGTCAGCCATCAGGTTGAGCAGTGGCGGCAGGGCCTCTCGGATCAGTGGCTGCAGCTGCAGCGGGTCTGGTCCGTCGAGGATGGAACCGAAGGCCATGACGGCGGCCTCTCGCTCCTGCCACTTGGCGGAGCCGATGTTTTTGCTGACAAAGTCTAGCGTGGGGGCGACAATCATGTTGGTAGTGTTCTGGGCAAAGAGCTGCAGACAGGCGCCGGCGGCCATGGCCACAGACCAGTCGTCGTCGCTGGAGTCTTCGTCTTGTCGGGTGAGCAGGTTGAGCAGGGTTGGCAGGACTTTGCCCAGGGCGACCTGGGCGAAGTGGTAGCTCATTCGTGATGGTGGGATATCAGTCTCGGCAAGGTCCTCCATCTGCAGCGCGATCTCAATCTCCTCCTCGCACACAGTGGACCAGAACTCGACGGCCATACAGGCGACCATGTCGTCTGATGAGGCCATACCGGTTATCGTCAGGCCGTACAGGGCCTGCTCCATGTAGTTTCGCATGTGCTGGTAGTACAAGCTCATGATTCGGCCCAGGGCGCCGTAGGCGGCGGACTGGAGCTCGTGAGAATCGGACTGGGTGGCCTCGCACACGACCTGCATAATGACGTTTCGCTCGCCCTCGTTGTCGAAATTCTGTCGGACAAACTCGAGCGAGTTGACCAGCGCGTTCAGCGCAGTGGTTCGCACCACGTTGGAGGGCTCCTGCTTGTCGGCACCCTGCACAATGGCGGTCAGGATGCCATTGCTCTGGGCGGCGACACCGGCGTTGGAAGGGTCGGCAGTCTCGCAGATGTAACCAATGGTCAGCAGGGACGCTCGCTTGACGTAGGTAGGCTGGTCGGCAGCGGTGTTGGCGACAAGAACACCAGTGAGGTTGGGCCACTCGTTTCGTGGCAAATCAATGTCGGCGATAGCAGCAATAAGCTGGGCGGCGGCGTTGGCCACTCGGTCATCAGAAGACACTAGGGCGGTCAGCGCGACTTCTTTTATCTTGTTTTTAGCCATAGCGTCCAGACCAACCCATCGCTCGGCCTGGAACAGCTTTGTGCGTGCCTCTTTGGCGGTAATCTGGTTCTTCAGACCGAGACCGGCCAGCATTCTGACTTCGGTTCGCAGCGTCTGCGAGCCCAGAGCTTCCGTCAGCATGCTCAGGTACAGCACAAACTGTTCCTGAGCGAGCTGCTGAAGCTGGGCCTCGGCATCCGCTCGGATCTGCTGATCCGGCGAGATGGCGTTTTCTAGAATCTGTCCGATGTCCATCTATGTGTTTGTTTCTCGTTAGCAAATTTTCAACTCAGCCTATCATGGAGTTAAACACGTGACCAAATTAATACACGACCGAGACGTTACTCAAATAGAAACGTTAAAAGAGGTCGTGTTATCAATAGTCCCGCCGATTCGCTAATCTGTTTACTTCGTCGCCACGACGCCAACAACAAGGAACCCACGCGACAGCACACACCCACGCGAAGTACTCACCAATCAAATCAGTTCTATGCGTAGACCTCTCCAGTGAGGCAAAAGGCAGCGGGGCCGAATGTGGTGTTGTTTGAGGTAGGGTGGTGCACAAAAACTTCAAAACGTAAACAAGCTCTGCACCCCTGAGTAAGTGTGAGAACGGATTGGCCAACGCGCGCACCCGCGCTACTGGTTGACGAGCGCGTAGCAAAACACAAACAAAGGTGCATATACATGAGATGGCATAAGTTACAGTACTACACATCAAGCATTAGAATTGCATTCAGACCCGCTAATAGTAACCTGAGTCTTTGCCGTCAGAAGAACGTCACCAATAATATACAAACTGCTGACGATAATCACTGCGCCCATCGCTTCACTCTGGGCGCTCTGGGTCTGGACGGGTCCATTTGTTCAGCCAGCCCTCCATCTTATTCCGGCTCTTCTGACTTCCCGTGTTGACCGTCGGAATCACTCGTTTGATGGGCAGGTTTCGGCAAAAATACTCCAGCTCCTGAAAACTCGAGTGCTCAGAATATGGCACCTTGCAAATGTGTACCTTCCCCTTTATCTGCCGCTGTTTCTCGAGCTCCTGCAAGTTGTAGTCCTCAGTCTTGCTCTTGCCCGGGTGGTAAGTCCACCCTGTCGGCATGAACGCGACCAAGACGCTGTATCTCGAGCTGAGCGGCTTGTAGTAACTTTGTAGATTGTCCCACTTTATGTCTCGCATTGACACAATGTGCACCGCGCAGCTGAACCCGTCGTCTGAGAGTAGCTCAGTCAACTCAGGGTCATTGATGGCCAGAAGCGTGTTCTTTTTGCTTCTCTGTGCAAAAATCTTGGAGTTCAGCTCTTTTGCAATTCTGACCGCCAGCCGCTCCTTGCCGATGGTGTATGAGCCCACCAGTACCAGTGGCTTTGCGGGCGCACTGGGCTTGAAGAACTTTTCCAGTGCAGTGAGGCTACCAGTTTTCGCTAGTTTCAGGCAGTACTCGGCGCTTGTGTGCACCACAGAGTCCTGCGATGGGAAACAATGAGATGGGTCGAGATACGTGGTGTCTAGGTACACGATATCTAGCGGCCCCTGGACAGCTCTCTTCACCTCTTCAACATGCCGCTTGGACGCCCGAAAATCACCGGTGTGTAACACGGTCTGGTTTGGCGCCTGAAACAGAAAAATAGCCGAGCCAGGACAGTGATTCGCGTCAAGCGCTAGCACATCGATATCCTTTCCCACATTCACCCATTCGTTCATGGGTATCCGTCGAATTAGTGAAGAGTTCACTCTTAGATGCATCTCGACCAGATTCGCAGTGGCCTCTGTACAGTAAACGGGACCACAATCCCAAGACTTGCTGAGCCCCATGTAGTGATCCGAATGGTAATGCGTGAGAAAGTACTTTTGCACGCCAGGTAAAGGCCCGAAGCAGAAGCCGTCCACCGCAATCTTTTCATATCCAAGATGCAGCACTTTGAAGAACGGATACTTCACTTCTCTGATTTTCACCGTCCTTTCCACCTCAGTTCTCTCAGTCTTTATAGACACCTTATCCATCGCAGCGTCGTCTTCTGAGTTCTCCAAGGTGCCACACTTTGCGGGAGTTTCTACTTTCCGAACTTTGGCATCCCGCACCTCTTCATGTGGAACTTCAAAATCCTCACAGATCTGCGACTCCTCTGAGTGTACCTCTGTCTCCTCGCTTTCGTCTTCTTTACCATCTGGAACATCCTCGATTGGCTCCATTTTCTGAGACTGCTCCTGGCTGGACTCTATGCAAATGATCTCACTGTCTGTGATGACGGCCTTTGGCGACGGTGGCGACAGCAAACAGCCTTCCACATGGCCAATCCTTTCATTTAGAACCAAATTTCCAAGTTCCTTGGCACACACTGGACATGCCACATCCTCCTCTACAGTCTCGCCACAAAACTGTAGCTCTTCTTCCGTCAAATCAACCTCATAGCTTCTGATTTTTCGCCGGAAAAACGTAGCAATGCTATTCTGCGATAACCCAGACATCACGTGTCACATCAGGACACTTCTCCAGTATACGCTCGATCGCCTCGTCCTTACCGGTCGTGTTCACCAACGCAATATTGCGTAACCCGTGGGAAGCTTCGGTATCGCCGCCGCACAGACACGCGCTGGGACAAGCAAATCATATCAATCAAGCATCACAATAATACCATCATCTCCACACTCAATATCTTAGCTTAGTTCGGGATGCCGGACTACACGACGCCCACTAATGATCCCGAGTATACGGACCAGGGCGGAGTGCCTGTCTTTAGGCCGGTAAGTCGCGTGAAGGAAATGTTGGCGCTAATATAGACTATGGACGAATTTAGGGACTTTGCAAAGTATATTAACCGTATTGAGCGGTTTGGCATGGAGAGGGGCATAGTAAAGGTTATTCCGCCTCAGGAGTGGTGAGTATTCCGTGACCCTAAGACGGTCGTCAATCAGGGACTTTGTATGAAGCGCCAAAGCTCTGGATGTTCGATATAACGGATAGCCAGGACTTTGCCACAGGATAAGAACTAGTCGCTGTGCTCATGGATCGAGCTCTTGTGCTAATTCAGGCTTGATAGTCTCCCTAAGCTCCACGAATCCGTCAAGACCAAAATCGTCATCAAGAATCCAATCACACAGGACGTTAGTGGAAGCGGTGGCCTGTTTAAGATGCAAAACATTGAGAAACAACGAAAGTACAACATTGCCGAGTGGAGAGAACTATGTGAATCAGTAGACCACCAACCACCTGCAAAGCGTGGAGAACGACGAAAGCCTGCCAACAAACGAAAGACTAAGCAGGAACTGGACAATTTTGTGGATTTTGATTACCGCTTTGACGATAGCGAGTTCACGGAGGAACGGTGCCAGGAGCTGGAGAAACTATATTGGAAGTCGATAACGTACGCCAGCCCGCTATATGGAGCAGACATGCCTGGAAGCCTATTTGAAGATGACTGTGATGTGTGGAACGTGGCACATCTCGACAATATTCTCAATACTCTGAAAATCAACATCCCCGGAGTGAATACGGCGTATCTATATTGCGGCATGTGGAAGAGCACGTTTGCATGGCATCTAGAAGACATGGATTTGTTTTCCATAAACTATATTCATTTTGGAGCTCCCAAGCAGTGGTACTCAATATCGCAAGAGGACCAGCACAAGTTTTATCAGGTCATGCGGGACTCGTTCCCCGAGGATTACAAGCGCTGTAAAGAGTTTCTACGTCATAAGACTTACCACGCCTCGCCATACTTTCTGGAACAGATGGGAATCAAAGTCAACAAGGTGATCCATTATCAGGGGGAGTTTATGATTACATTCCCGTATGGCTATCATTCTGGATACAATCTAGGGTACAATGTGGCCGAGTCGGTAAACTTTGCCACGGAGAGCTGGATCCCATATGGAAAGATTTCCAACAAGTGTCGCTGCATTTCTGACTCTGTGGGTATCGATGTGTTCCAGCTGGAGAGACACCTGCGCGGTGAGTTTTCTGAAGACGAGAGCGACCACGGCGTGAAGAGCCTTCCGACACCACCATCCGAGCCGTCGGTAAAGAAGCGGCGCATCAGCCATCAAAACAAACGGAGAGTCATAAGGAAGATTGTCGAGTGCAGTTTATGTCCCAACAGGTACGATCAGGACGTTGTCAGGTGCAATTCAAAGGCTGTTCATAAACTGTGCGCACAGTATATACCCGAAGTCCAGCTGGTGGGAGATTTTGCAATTGGTCTTAACAACATACCCCAATCGCGCTTTGATTTGAAGTGTCTCCAGTGCAACTCTCCCAGTGGTGCCTGTTTCCAGTGCTCACTACCATCATGTACCCGGTCCTATCATGCCACGTGTGCTGGTCCCGCAGGTGTGCTTTTAGTACCGAGGGAAAACGATAGCGACCCTCAGGAGTTCCTGTGTCGGTTCCACAGACCCAAAAGGCCTGCTGTGGAGGCGCTGGAAGACGACAAGTTCACGTTCGACTGGGCTTTCACGCTTCTGCCCCGCGATATTGTCCAGTTCCAAATAGGTGCCGGCGAGATACAGGCGGGAGAGGTACAAAGAAACGTGCTGACCGAGCAAATGGTTCGTGTCCGGCTGTTGCCGGCGTGTGAGGAGGTCATGGAGGTAGAGTGGAAATGGGTCAGGAATCCAGGCAAGCCGTCAAAGAAGATCAAGTCACTAGTAGCGCAGATGGAAAAGATACGCAAGCCGAAGCGAGAACTGCCGACGGTAAAAAGCGGGCCGAAGAATTCTAAAGGAAGCAAGACCGAGGTTCCCGGAGTCATCATGCGAAGAGGCGCTTACATGTACCAGGGCGAACGAGTTCTTGGATGTGGCGTCAAGGATGAGAATCTTGAGATGGCTATTGAGCAACACGATACTCAGGTTTGGGCCATAGAGACTTTCAAGAGAGTGCCGTGCATCCCGTGGGAGGACCGTCAGCCACTACATTATGCAGCCGGACTGCTGTACAAGTACATTCCTCAGACATCCACGCCGCTGGTCGACCGGTACTACTTGTGATGTTATTATTTATTTGCTAATACAATTAATGAGCCGGTGATGGTTTTCATCACAAGCTACTTCTTTCCTAAAAGCAGTCCACATAATCCGAACGAGACTGGCTATGTAACAGCCACTCATGCACACGCTATGATCCCCTGAGCAACAGCGGGTTAGGGCTGCATTAATTTACCCGTGAACGGCGCGTTTGGGTTGGGACTGCGAACATCTCGTCCCAGACTCAGATGTACAACAACTATAAATTCTCCCAAGGTCCCGAACCATTTTTTTTTCACATCAGTAGGTTATACTATCACTTAGATATATAACTTTACCGGGGCTTAGTGAATACTGTGTGTGTATCCTGCAGATGCGCTCCGAGTAAACACGTCAGTTGAAAGATGTCTTGGTCTAAATAACCAGTGGGCATTTTTCCGTTCCCTGCTCCAATGATTGACACCCCTCCGCCGTGGATCCAGCCAGTCTTCACTTTTTGTCTTCCAATACAATCAGTGCGAGGTCTCACAGCGATACATATATTTTACAATTCAAAATTTTGAAAATGTTCATTTCGATCGTAGGCTTCTAATTTGAATTGATCTGAATTTTTATTCATATCAAAAGACGCTCCATCAACTTTTGTCCATCGCTTTACCGTATTTGTTGCCACTTTTCATTAACATTACATACATACTTTACTCGAACTCCGAGTTAAACTCTAATAAAACCTGATATTTCCTCTTCATAATCATTTTCATCTGCTTCAAAAGCATCAGAGTCCAAATCTGAACCCGATCCTTCATCTTCATCTTCTTCATCTTCGTGGCCCTCTTTGTCATCAGCAAAGATCATGTCCGCCAATAAAGACGTATCAATGACTGCTTCTGCTTTTGGCTCTTCCATTGGTAATTCCTGGGGCTCTTCTCTCTTATTTCGCAACACATGCTTGAGTCTACAATCGTTGGCGTTACATTTACCTGTCCGCTCAAACTCTGGGCACTCGAAAACATGACGGTATCTGCACTTTTTTCCGCTGTCACAGTAGCCAACATTGGCGAAATTGGGACAGACGGGCGCCGCTAAGGGGACATCCATGTGAGTATACTTACAATCGGCCCGCGTACACTGACCAGCAGCGTAGTAGGAGCACAACGGCGAGTTGAACTCGCTTGGTGTATGGCTGTAGGCACACTGTGGACGGTTACACGTCGCATAATGCTTGCACAGCGATACATGGTCTGGTTGGTGACGGAACCGGCAAAACTTGCCTTTGCTGCAGGTGCCTATGTTAGCTAGCTCTGATGTCGTACCAGTACCATTCTTTGTGTAGAAGGGGCAGTGTTTCTGGGGCACGGGAGCCCGGCTGGGCGTTCGGACCAAATTCCCGCTTTTTGTTCTTAGATACTCCTGCCCACCAACTACGGCTTTCTTTGGGGTCGACACTTCTTTGGACGAATCCTGTCGAACTAGCTTCGTCCCGCCGTGTGTCGTGCGGTAGGTTATTCCATTGATTTCGATCTCGCTGTCTGGTGCCTTCTGTGGCTGGTCCTTGGTCCATGTGTTGCTCGTCCACTTATTGGTAAACTTGTTGTACGGTCTAGAATACGGGTGCGATCTTACCGGTGGTCTGTGAGGTTGTCTGTGGTTAGCGCCGCTGAAAGTCGGCTTGTTAGCGCCAGGCTGAGCAGTAGCGTTCTTGTGTCGGTTTATGGCGCCTTATTAGTACTGAATAACGTGACACCCCAAGCAGTTCATAGGGTATCCGTACTCACCTGCTAGTCGCGCTATCTCGTTGAGAATGTTTGCGTCTGACATGTGTCGTTGTTAGTGATGGTGTAGAAGTTGGAAGGTGCATATGATGTGTAATGATTGGCACAAGTGTCACAGCGTTGGGACATGGAAATGCTTAGAACACAAGACGTGGGTGGTGACCACATGAGATGGACAAACCTAGTGGCTTGCTTAGTCTGAAGGAGCTACGGGAGAGGAAGCTGGCGAACCAAGAGAAGAAGGCTCAGGAAGACATTTTAAAGGAACTGGGCGTCACAAAAACCGAGAAACAGACGAAACCAGCCAAACCTAAGCGAAGTCGGACGATAGCTTATGATGAAGAGGAAGACGCGCCAGTACAGGTGAAGAAAATCCGTGATCCTGGCGTTAAACATTACAAGTTGAACCCTATTGACGAGGCCAAAGTGAAAAACCAAGAAAGGGCAGAGCGGATCGCTGAGGAAAAGCGAATCAAGAATGAAGATGTCATCTTCAAGTTTGTGTACTACGATGGCGTTTGTACGCCTGGAGAGGTGAAGGCAAAAAAAGGAGATCAAATTTGGACAGTACTGGACAGGACGCGAAAGGCCCGTAGGGAATTTCATCGCGGAACAGTCGATGATATCATGTTGGTCAAGAACAATATCATCATTCCTCATCACTATGATTTGTTTTACTTTCAGGCTAATAAAGTCATGACGAAGACTGGGTTATTGTTTGATTTTGATGAGGAGTGGGATATAGAGGATTGTAAGGTTGTCCACCGGCCCTGGTTTGAGAAGAACAAGCATATTTTTCCGGCCACGATATGGAAAGATTTTGATCCGACTATAGATTACGTGAACCTAGTGGAGCGTGACAAGAAGGGTAACGTTTTGTTCTCCCGGGTGGTGACGAGGAGTGGTGAGAGGTAGGATTGTATTTATGAATGATTACGACTTTAGTACGTCGCAGTAGTACAATGTTCGTGAGTCCCAGCGCGCAAGACTGGACCTAACCCTGGACCTAACCCTTGCTCTTTTTCGCGTCCATTTAAGTATTCAAAAACAAGCATTTTATGGGCTAGGGCTGAGGTTAGGTGATCGGTATAGTGGCCAAGTGGCCGGTGTCATATTTACAAATGTGTTCAAAAGCAATGGGGCCGTTGCCGCCAAGCTACTCGGTCTGTGCATTGTTCGTGGCATGCCGTGTGGCATGCGGCGCTTGTTTTAGAATTTATTCCTGGCAGGATGCGCGTACATTGTTGTGTCTCAGCGATATGGACTAGGCCTTCGAAGCGTTTTATTGAGCTATAACTACAGGAAGTACATATGTCACTCAAGATCACTGGATTCAGTAGGAGCCAGCGAACTTTCAAGTTGGAACCTCTGGGCGTGCATTGACGTTGCCCGCGCGTTGTTGGCCGGAGGGTTTATCGGCCCTGCATGGGTGCAATTTGGCGCTGGCAGGGAGAAGCTTCTATGTCAGCATGAGATCCAAGTAGATTTAGATTTGTCAATGTCGCAACTGGAGTAGCTCCAAAAAACGTCTATGTTGGTGTTTGAAGAAGATTGCATAACACGATATATCGAAACTGGGTGACGTACTGTGGTAGGGCATGTGGCTATGCAAGGTTTCTGAAGCGGCTCGCCAAGGGCGTAAGGGATACGGAAACATTTTCGTTAGTTTTGAATCATACACTATGTTAGACAGATGTGCCAACTGATTCTCTGGGTCGACGACATCGGATTGAAAGTATATCATACTTCCTCAGAGATGAATGGCGACGTGTTCTGGTAAATCAACATACCTATCCAGGGAGGGGTCGATGTAGCAGAATTAGCTTATCTTCTTGTACAAGAAATGTAATGAAATTTCTGTATGCTAACCCCGCGCGCGTTCGTAACAGTAGCCAAACACATCTCGTTCGCGATATCGAGCCAGGAGTATGCCTAGCACCCCGAATTTGGCACCAGATTCTGTAAGCATCTATCCCATGACAGTTATCCGGCCGGGTAGCTGATTTTACTACGAACGGGCTGGGCGTAGCGAAAATTCGCCTAAAGTGTGTTACACCGCTGACCCAGAATGGGTACGTTGCATAGATCTACCGGCCAGCCAAGCCAAATTGTTGTCTCATGCGCTCTCCCGTGCAGGCTCACAATAAACCATGCAATGTACTATACAAAGCCTACCTATAGCTACGAAACGGGAATTATGCCGCCATAGCTACCTGTAACGGGTGCGGGTAGACGCATGGATTGGTTTACTGACATTTCGTGCCAACTTTGCTTTTGCTCAGTTACGCGGTAATGAACGTATATAACCTTTGTACGTACTGCGTGTTCAAGCCTGATCTGTACCAGCTGCATTCGCGACAACGGTTACTAACAGGAGAGATGGCGGATTGCGAAGACGATGTTCTAGTTTCTCTACTGC